>JAPYYV010007032.1:504-14263 GCA_030522625.1 Copidosoma aretas | reverse complement strand
TCATACCAAGCAAGTTCAAGCCTCTGTTGAAATTCATACTTAGTGCCTCCGTTGATAAAGAGCGCGAAGTGTAGGGAAGGAAAAATTTGGAAGATAGGAGAAAAAGGATGGGATTATTCGTTTCGTCCTTGATCGCTAGCTGGTACTCGTCAGTGTAGCGCGCTTTCCTTCCCTACAATTCGCGCTCTTTATTAACGGAGGCACCAAGTATGAATTTCAACAGAGGCTTGAACTTGCTTGGTACAAAGTCAATACGTATGCATGTGTGATTGCACTGTAATTGCTTACACACACACGCTTAAAAATAATTCTGTTTAATAAAAATCGAGTATAGAAGCCGCGTTCTATATATTAAGTATTGAATAATCAAACAAGATGTAGTACGGGAGTTTAATTAAGTTTGAATAAATTCTGGCCGACGATTGAAATAAAAATGACAATTGTAACACGCTATATCAATCTCGCCCTCGCGGCTATATACGCGTATCAGTGCAAGTGTTAGGCGTGTTCTTATGTAGCTAGATCGCTAGCGCGCTACACTGACGAGTCCCAGCTAGCGATCCAGGACGAAACGAATCCCATCCTCTTTCTCCTATCTTCCGAACTTTTCCTACCCTACACATCGCGCTCTTTAATAACGGGGCACAAGGTTTAAATTTCAACAAAGGCTTAAACTTGCTTGGAATGAAGTCAATGCGTATACATGTGTTGGTGCAATGTAATTGCTCACACACACACGCTTAAAAATAATTCTGTTCAAAAAATCGAGTATAAAAGCCGCGTTCTATATATTTAAGATATTATTATTAATAACATAAAAACTAATACTAGGTAACATAAAGCACTTACATTCTTCGCGTTTTGATTAATACCGTTATGATTAAAGACATAAGAACTAAAACCACTTGACCCATAGCGCTGACTTTCCTTGCGTTTTCATCAATGTCATTATGATTAACACAAGAACCTGTACCAAAAAATCCTAAACGCTGACTTTTCTTGCTTTTTTATCAATGTAATTATGATTAACATAAGAACCTATACCAAAAAATCCAGAGCGATGACTTTTCTTGCGTTTTAATTATTAACATTATTATAAATAACATAAGAACTAATACCAAGTGACCCAGAGTGCTAACGTTCCTAGCGTTTGGATAAATAACGTTATTATTATTGACATAACAACTAAAACCTCTTGATCTATAGCGCTGACTTTCCTTGCGTTTTAATCAATGACAATATCATTAGCCTAAGAACTAATACTTAAAACCCAGAGTGCTGACTTTTCTTGCGTTTTAATTATTTACATTATAATTAATAACATAAGGACTAATACCAAGTGACCCAGAGCGCTGACTATCGTCGCGTTATGATCATTTATATTATAAGTAATAACAGAAAAACTAATACCGTGAAACCCAGACCGCTGTCTTTCCTTTCGTTTTAATTAATGACATTATTATCAACATAAGAACTAATACCAAGTAACCTAAAGGGCTGACTTTCTTTGCGTTTGAATTTATGAAATTATTAATCACATAAGAACTAATACCAAGTGACCCAGATTGCTAACATTCCTAGCGTTTTGATCAATAACGTTATAATTATTGACATAAAAACTAAAACCACTTAACCCAAGCACTGACTATCCTTGCGTTTTAATCAATGACATTATGATTAACATAAAAACCTATACAAAAAAATCCAGAGCGTTAACTTCCCTAGCGTTTTAATTAATAACGTTACAATTATTAACATAAGAACTAATACCAAGTGACACAGAGCGCTAACTTTCCTCGCGTTCAAATTACTGACATTATTATTAATAACATAAGTACTAAATCCAGGTGACCCAGAGCGCTGACATTCCTCGCGTTTTGATTAATGAAAATATTAACATAAAAACGAATACTAAGAAACCTAGAGCACTAACTTTCCTTGCGTTTTGATTACTAACATTATAATTAACATAAATACAAATACCAAAAAACCCAGAGCTCTGGCTTTCCTCGCGTTTTGATAAATAACGTTATAATTATTGACAAAAAACTAAAACCAAAAAATCTAGAGCCCTGACTTTTCTTGCGTTTTAATTATCTATAATATTATTATTAATACAAGAACCAATACCAAGTGACCGAAAGCGCTGGCTATAATCGCGGTTTAATTATTTACATTATAAGTAATATCATAATAACTAATACCAAGTGACCCAGAGTACTGACTTTCCTTGCGTTTTAATTAATGACATTATTATTAACGTATGAACTAATACTAAGTACCAAGATCGCTTAATTTCCTCAAGTTTTGTTTAATAACATTATAATCAATGACATAGGAACTAAAACCAGGTGACCCAGAGCGCTGACTTTTGTTGCGTTTTGATTAATGACATTATAATTCATATCATAATAATTTAACTCAGGTGACCTAGAGCGCTGACATTCCTTGCGTTTTAATCAATAAAAATATTATCAACATTAGAACTAATACCAAGAAACCCAGAGTTCTGACTTTTCTTGCGTTTTAATAATTTATATTATAATTATTAACATAACAAATAATTCCCAGCTACCAAAAGCGCTAACTTGCCTAGCGTTTTGATCAATTACGTTATTATTATTGACATAAGATCTAAAACCAGGTTACTTAGAGCGCTGCCTTCCTCGCCATTAAATTTAAGACATTATTATTAATAACATAAGAACCATTACCAGGTACCCAGAGTGCTGACATTGCTTGAGTTTGAATTATTAACATTATAATTAATAACATAAAAACTAAAACCAGGTGACCCAAAGCGCTATCGTTTCTCGCGTTTTAAAAAACAAAAATATTATCAACATAAAAAGAAATACGAAGAACCCCTGAGCGCTTACTTTTCTTACGTTTTAATTAATGCAATTATTATTAACATTAGAACTAATACCAAGAGCCCCAGAGCGCTGACTTTCCTTGCGTTTTATCTCATTAATTAATATTAACTTAAGAACTAATAAACTAATACAAAAAAACCCAGAGCGCTGACTTTTCTTGCACTTTGATTAATGACATTATAAGTAATAACATAAGAATTAATATTAAGTGACCCAGAGAACTGATTTTCCTTGCGTTTTACTCAATGCAATTATTATCAACATTAGAAATGATACTTAAAAACCCCGAGCGCTGGCTTGCCTTACGTTTTAATTAGTGACATTATTATTATCATAAAAACTAATAGCAAGATACCCAGAGCTCTGACTTTTCTCGTGTTTTAATCATTTACATTATTATTACTATAAGAGCTTATACCAAGAAACCCAGAGTGCTGACTTACCTTGCGTTTTAATCAATGCGATTATTATTAACATAAGAAATGATACCTAGAAACCCCGAGCGCTGGCTTGCCTTGCGTTTTAATTAATGCTATTATTTTTATCATAAGAACTAATACCAAGATACCCAGAGCTCTGACTTTTCTCGCGTTCTAATCATTTACATTATTATTACTATAAGAGCTTATTTCAAGAAACCCAGAGTGCTGACTTACCTTGCGTTTTGATTAGTTATATTATAATTAATAACATATAATATTAGTTCTTATGTTATTAATAATAATGTCATTAATAGAGACACGCGGAAAATCAGTGCTATGGGTTAATGGGTTAAAGTTCTTATGTGATTAAAAATAATGTTGTCGATTAAAACGCGAAGAAAGTCAGCACTCTGAGTCACCTGGTATTAATTCTTATGTTATTAATAAAAAAGGTTATTCATTTAAATTTGAGGAAAGTCAGCGCTCTGGGTTACTTGGTATCAGTACTTATGTTACTAATAGTGTTGCTAATTGAAACACAAGGAAAGTCAGGGATCTGGGTTTTTTTGGTATTAGTTATTATCTTAATAATAATGCCATTCATTAAAACGCAGGGAAATTCAGCGCTCTCTGTTGACTGGTTTTTGTTCTTATGTTATTCATAATAATGTCATTAATGAAAACTCTAGAACATTGATCGCTCTCGGTCAACTGGTTCTGATATTATTACGAATAATGTCATTCATTAAAAGGCGAGATAAGTCAGCACTCCGGGTTACCTGGTATTAGTTCTTATGTTATTAATAATAATGTCATTAATTTAAACGCGAGGAAATTCAATGCTCTTGGTTACTTGGTATTAGTTTTTATGTTATTGATAATGATGTCATTATCTCAACCACGAGGAAAGTCAGTGCTCTGGATCGCCTGGTATCAGTTCTTACGTTATTAATATTAATGTGATTACTTAAAACGGAAGGAAAGTCAGCGCTTTGGGACGCCTGGTTTTAGTTCTTTTGTTATTAATAATAATGTTATGAGTTAAAATGCGAGGGAAGTCACAGCTCTGGGTTACCTGGTATTAGTTTTTATATTATATATACTAATGGTGTCACTTAAGTCTTTTGTGCATTATCAAACATTGAAACGCATATTTGAGCAGATTGCCGAAAATTCCTGACAAATTCTTTAGTATCGCAATCTGCTTTATCGATGTATGCTACTCTGTCGTCGATCGATCGACGGACGGTTTGGCTGTACCAGTGAAAAACCGACAGTATCGACAGAATCACGATTGTAGGTCTGTTTCCTGGCAAATATCATTAGGGCTCTACATATATGTATGTTTCTCACGTCGGGATGGTTAGTTCTAGAGAACTCTTAAAATCTAGACGAAACTTTCCCAACGCTGATATATGAACTTGTAAGTATAGCTGTGCATGCGTACAAGTTTTGAAAGTGCAGTTTTATCAAAACATAAGCCAAAAATACCTATGGGGCCGCATTATATTATTAGCTGTCCCAGCTCTGGATACCAGAGCTGGCCCGGCTAAGTACCTACGGGAGACGGAGGAGCATTTCCGAGCGTATATAATATAATGGAGGATTATTGCGACCTAATGTATGCTCTGTCGAGCGGTCGCACTACCCTTTGCTGCATGCATGACATATTCATGACACCGACACAATCAATCGAACGACTGAAAAATAAAAAGATAACAGCATTGCTGTGATTTATACTTTATAGGTATGCACATACTCGACATACTTATTAGGGTGCACACTGAATATACATTGGAATCCGTATTTTTTTTTTAACATTTTCCACAGATCTCAAACTATATGTCAATGTATGCTATCGAGAGACAAGGTCACAAGTTTCAAAACTTAAAATATGCAAACACTGGCTTACATACATACACTTGATCCCTTATTTCAGTCATTTCAGTGTAATTTTTGATTCTAAGCGATACGAAGATATGTTTCCGGATGCTACAAAGTGATCAGACAGGAGTAGTCATGTGTTAAGTATAGTATACAATTATTTTTATCGCATTATCAGGGGGCCTGGCTGACTTATTAACAATTTACGGAAAAATGCAGTCATTTCTGTGTAATTCTTGTTTTTTAGCAATTAAAAAATATGTTTCCAGATGCAAAAAAGTTATAAGACAGGAGAAGTTCTGTGTAAAGGATGGTATTCAATTATTTTTATCGCTTTATCAGGGGGCCCTGCTGACTTGTAAACGATTTAAGTCAAATTTCAGTCATTTCTGTGTGATTCTTGGTTTTTAGCTATTAGAGGTTATATTTCCGGAAGATTAAAAGTGATCAGACAGGAAATTTATGTGTAGAGTATAGTAGTCATTTATTTTTATCGCATTATCAGGGGGCTTTGCGGCCTGATTATAGATTCAAGTAAAATTTTAGTCATTTCTGTGTGATCCTTGATTCTTAGAAATTCAAAGATATGTTTTCGGATGCTACAACGGGATCAGACAAGAAAAGTGACGTGTAGAGTATAGAATTCAAGTATTTTAATCGCATTGTCAGGGGCCTGGTTGACTTATTCACGATTTAAGTGAAATTTCAGTCATTTCTTTGTAATTCTTGATTTTTAGCAAAATAAGGTTATTTTTCCGGATGCTATAAAGTAAACAGACTGGAAAAGTCGTGTGTATAGTATAGTATTTAATTATTTTATTGCATTATCAGTGGGCCCTGCTGATTTATAAACGGTTTAAGTGAAATTTCAGTCATTCTAGTGCGATTCTTTATTTTTAGCAATTAAAGGTTATGTTTCCAGATGCTTAAAAGTGATAAGACAGGAGCAGTCGTGTGTAGAGTACAGTATTGATCTATTGTATGGCATTATCAAGGGGCCTTGCGGCCTAATTAACGATTTAAGTAAAATTTCAGTAATTTCTTTTTTTTTAAATTTATTTAAGCATTTTTTTATCTCTTACGAGATAATTTTGCTATTTCAGTCATTTCCTTGTGATCCTTGATTTTTAGCAATTCAAGGATCTGTTTCTAGATGCTACAAAGTGATCAGACAAGAAAAGTAACTTGTAGAGTATAGTATTTAAGTATTTTATCGCATTATCAGGGGGCTTGGTTGACTTATTCACGATTTAAGTAAAATTTTTGTCATTTCTGTAAGGTTCTTGATTTTTAGCATTCCGAAATTATTTTACCGGACGCTAGAAAGTGATCAGACAGAAGAATTTACGTGTAAAGAATGTTATTCAATTATTTTTATCGCATTATCAGGGGTGACTGGCTGATTTATTAACGATTTAAGTCGAATTCCCGTAATTTCTGTGTGAGTCTTGATTTTTAGCAATTCGAGTTTATGTTTCCGGATGCCTCAAAGTTATCACACACGACAAGTAACGTGTAAAGTATAGTATTTAAGTATTTTTAGTGCATTATCAGGTGGCCTGGCTGACTTATCAACGATCTGAGTACAATTTCAGTCATTTTTCTGTGATTCTCGATTTTTAGAAATTTGAAGTTATGTTTCCAGATGCTCTAACAAGATCAGACAGGCGTAGTTATGTGTAAAATATAGAATACATTCATTTTTATCGCATTACCGGAGGGCTTACTTATTAATGATTTACGGAAAAATTAACTCATTTTAGTGTGATTCTTCATTTTTAGCAATTTGTAATCAGACAGGAGTAGTTATGTGTAGAGTGTAGTATTTAATTATTTTTCTCGCATTATCAGGTAGCCTGGCTTACTTATTAACGATTGAGTCACATTCCAGTCGTTTTTATGACATTTACAATATTAGTAAATAAAGGTTATGTATCTGGTCACCGGATATTTATAATGCTGTTGTAATAACATCTCTCAAGGTCAGCATAATTAATAAGTGGCACTCTCTCTTTATGTTTATAATTCTTGAACTTGGGATATTTGTCTTTTTCCTTTGGTAGCAGCACTTTCCATTCGTTTATTTAGCTACAGTCGATTTTATGTGCTTGAAACTTTTGAACTGTACGAAAAAAATTTAAGCTTCTGTCACATATACGTTGAGCATGATGACGTCTAAAAAGCTATTCACCCACAAGTTTTGATAAGTTCTTAATCCAGACATAGTGCAACCGCGGTAATGCTGAGTAATTGATTACTTCATCTTCAACATCTTCATCTTAATAGTAATCTTGCAGTAATAGAAGACTTACGTTGTTTTCTTTTTTATTTTCTGTCACGTGGTATAGGGAAACAGCATGTTTTTTTCTTCGTTTTTCGATGTATAAATTTATAGAAACCTTGTTCTGCTTTTTAAAAGCAGATATCTGCGTTGGCATTACTGGAAAATGGATGCCCTTGAAATTTAATTCATTTGCAAACTTCCCATATTTAAAAACACGTTTAGAATGTCCCCTAACAGGATATAGTGCTGACAGCACACTCCACTTAAAACACATGTTGTCATAATTTTGCACATTAACACAAGCTTTATTATCATGAATATCTTTTGGTAGTGGCATATAAGAACATCCATGCAGTGGATTGTACTTGTTTATATTCACAGTCAAATTCACTATGGATTTTAGAGACCATCCTGACTCTCGTTCTTGAAATTCTTCGAGGTCTCGTTCAATTATTTGCTGTATATTAGTGTTAAAGCATTACATTAAATCTGTTGTCTGATAGACGGATTGATTTTCAACGTTGAAGTATATAGTTTCTGCACTTCTTTATTATTATTGATGTTGCTGAAGCGAGCTGTAAGTGTTGCATTCGCATTAATGGCATCATGACTAAGTAAAGATTACTTTATTTGCTTATTGAAAACAGAGCGAGCGTAGGTAAAAAAGGATTTTTTATCCAGATTAGTCAAGTTCGTAATTACTGCTGTCTCGATGCGACCCTTGAACGCTGACTGTATACTACTCAATATTACTGCCTGCTGTATGCTTTCTCCACATTTATGGTACTTGAATTGGTCATAAGCACTCTGCAGTTGACTTAAGATATTCTGGTATTTTAACTCCTCCCCAAGACCCAATTTCTGTGTAGTAAAGTTGAGCGGCAGTATATTTTCTTTAGCAAAATCAATCAATTTTTTAATATTATCCTCCCTATTAGTATGAATACATCCTACATACCGCTGCAATGTATTAGCTATGGTAATGTAATACACGCTGAGCTGGTTCTCGCACGTATCCATGATAGCTAAAAACAATTTAAATTAGGCTTACCACGCATACACACGCGAAAAAATGCTTAAAAAGCGTACATACACCAACTTAAGTGACGTGAAGCATGCATTTGCCCGCAACAAGACATAAAAAGCGTGTATTCACGCGCAAAAAATGTGTAAAAAGGCATGCATACACGTGCAAAAATGATGTAAAAGGCATGCATCAACGTGCACACATTCTTTGGAGATGTAGATTATTAATCTTACCGAAACTGCATATGTCCTCGAGAGCTTCGTTCTCTGTTAAAGATCCCTTTCAGAAGGAATTTTTTTGCTTAGTGTTATAGCAACTAAATGATTTTATTTTCTTTACGCAGCACTCTTTGTCCCCTGAATAGCAGTATCGTTACCTAGCCAGCGTAATTACTCTCCCTGATTAGTTGATATAATTCTCTTAAGAGACGTTCCTTGGTGTTGGCTTTGTTGCTAGGATTCTAGGGATCACAAGAGTTTCTTCGATGGTAAGAGTTTATGTACTAGATTACTGCACTCGTCGACGAACTTGCTACAACTGAGGGATTAGCAGCTACTCTTACAATTTAACAGTCTTTATCAATATGTACGCCGCTGTGTAAAAGAGTGGGCCAGCATTGGGACCTGCTCCTTTTTAAGTTTATAATTTTCGTCATAAGAGAGCTAGCACGCGTGTAGCCAGTGTCTCGCATCATTTGATACGCGTTTACATCCGCTAATATAATCCTCGCGCTGATATGCTATAATACGTAAGAAAGGAGGTACGAATATTGGGCATCGTGTTACTCGTACCGAGCGCTGTACACAACGCGCTGAGGCTTGCCTCGGCTTTGAATGAATTAAATACGTTCGAGGAAGCAGGCATAGAAGGATCACATCAAAGATGAAAGAAATACCTACGCTGATAAGAGAGCAGGGCTTGCATGAATCATATTTTGTGCAGGGAGAGTGCGTCTCGAGCAGTACGGGAGATTGGAGTCGATGTGAGTAGTGCCGTTCCCAATCACATACATCCCATCCTAATATTCCTACTCTGTCTCTCTCTCTCTTTTTTTCTCTCTCTTGCCCGCCTTGACAACATCATCTGCGATGACTTGTCTGTAAAAACCGTTGCCACCACCTCTCAGCACTTGAGTTGACAAAGCCAGCATCATTCGATACGCGTATTGATAAGACGGACCAGGCATAGTATTACTCGGGCCAAGCTTTTTACACAACATGCTTACGCTTGCCTCAGAAGAGTAGGCTAGCATTAAAAGTAATACATTGGAGAGAGCAGGTACATCATATTTCTGTCGGAGTAAGCAGGCGGAAGTAAGGCGGCTTTAGGCACGACGGAAGTAAGTATTTGCTCGTCTAATAGCACGATGTTGAGCACAGTCGATAATACCGCTTGTTCATAATGTCGATTGAGTAGGGTTGAGTTGATGGAGTAGGTATCATGGCTAGTCTTGCACTAGTAAGGGAACCTGTTTAGGTGCCCGTGCTATAGTACGAGGAAGCCTGGCTGCCAGGTAGGGATAATCCGGTACTAGTAGGGCTGCCGGAAAAGTGGCCCAGAACCGGCCTTGCCTACCTACTATCCCACTGTCCTTTACCTTGGTAAAATATGTTTTGCGTGATAAAGAACACGCAACGAATGTTGTAATGACTGCTTTTGGTAGATATATCGACGACAGCTCCACCGTCGTTGCATGATTTGCGGATGCAATCGTCAATGATGACGAGCTTTGGTTTAGAGTCTCCAGCCCAATGAGTACTCTGGGGTTATCCTTCGTGGAATTCGATATTCTTTCTGAGATCCCGATAACTAGACTGCCACTCACCGTAACAAAGAACGATTTGAGCGATACGAGTGTTACTTATACGGTCAACGTGTCGCAAAAATCGTTTGACAAACACGGTCTTGCCGCATCTAGTACATCAGCTCAGCGTTCAGGTCCACGGATGTTTTTATCGCGTGTCCATAATATCTACTGATGTCTCGAAAATCTAGGCGAACGCGGTTGACCCCCGCTGCGCTCCGTTCGTGAGGCCGCAGTAGACTAGGATTGAAACTAAAATGACTCGTGCGACTAATCAGCTCATTCTGGCGGCTCGTTTGATCGACGAAACTGGCTTTCCAGAAAGCTTGCTCCTTATCTGTGGATGTTTTGTGTTTGTAGTCATGCGAGCAGCTACTATAAAGATGCCTTTTCTTTCTTTATATCATTCAAGGTTAAAAGTTTTGTAAAAGAATGTGCTGACGTCATGTTCCTAAGAAAGCTTATCGTATTTTATTAAACAAGAAATTATAAACATCCGCCGCATCAAGTTACAAAAAAAATTTGCTGACATCGAATATAAAACAATCGTCGCATCATCAAGAATGTGCTGATGTAGATCATCGTATTTATTCTTTAAGAAACGTGCGAAATTCGAAAAAATTCAATAATCTTGACTTTTAATAAGTATCATGTTGGCTCTGAAAAGTATTAATTTTTTTCTTTTTTCGTAACTCATATCTATAGTCACAAATCTTCTTTTTCCGCAAACTGGTAGACAAGTTCTCATTTCTGGTTGCGTTATGAAAAGCTGTAAGTCGTACAGCATGATTCGACAATGTAATTTACAATGCATTCGATGTAATCAATTCTTGAACGAGTCAAAATTTATCTTTTGGCTATTTGTATAGTTCAATCTTATACCCTTTACCTTGAAAACGCACTCTTCGTCGCTATTAGGATTTTTATACTTGTAAGCTCAAAACTTTAGTCCACCAGATAAAAACGAAGTTATACACTTACCGATTCCTTTATTCGCCTTTATCGGCTAATTCGTCTGTAAGACAGCCAAGTGTCGTACCAAGAGGTAAGTCGGGCTCTCCTTCTCGGGTAACGTGAAAAACAGAATCAGTATCATAATATAATGCATGCGGTCCTAACTCATACGAATAGCTAAAAAGTTTCAAACGAGCTTGAGCTGTAACAAATGCATCTGTGACGACACTAGTTGACGTGGACGGTGTTAAAGCCTCGTTTTTATAACTTCAGTTTACGTAAAGTGTATCATCATTGACCGCCAATATAACGTTAACATCTATTTCAGCACTGGTAAGTAATTCCATCAATCTTTCAGGGGTTGTGACGACGTCTGTTTTTTTTTCAATTTTCGCGTTGACCTAATTAACCCCATAGAGAATTTAGACACAATTTAGCGACTGATCTTAATCCAGCGTTATAATTTATTTCACTTTTATTAAGGAGGTTTGGGATAAAAGTTGAAAATATAGAATCTTCTTTAAAAAAATATGTTCTATAATACATCAGAAGTGCGTATGAATTTTTCCAGATTTTTCACCAGGGAAATTTTTGAGAAAAAAAATGTTGAAAATAGGCAATTTAACACGGGCTCTTATGGAAGAACGAGATTCAGTCGCCTTTGGTTAGAATTGCAGTATAATGTAAATATGTTTAACAAAAAATAAAGTTTGTACAGATACCTTGGTACAAAAGGAAGATACTCGTGAAAAAAAATCAATCCTTCCCAGGCAATTTTAAGAAATAGCAATCTTTTAAGGTTGTAAATACTGAGTTTGTAGGCTGCAAGAGGAGGTGCGCGGTAAAAGGGGCCTAGCTGCTTGGGCCGGGGGGACTCCCCGTTCCTCGCCCCTCTGAACAATTTTTATTACGTCAGATATTCCCTTTAACATTCGACCATTCGCATCTTCATGCGGACAATCTTCTTTATTCATATTTTCACAACATGTACGACACAGTGGACTTAATTCATTTGTTGTGCATTTTTACCAGTAAAACGGGATAGTATTAATTTTGCGGGGGCAGTACATCACACATGATCAATCCGTTTACATGAGACACCTCATTGTTGTCTCCAACAATTCGTCGACACTCTATTTTCCCACCGTATATCGTTGGGTAACCGATGGGAAATTTACCACGTTTGCATATATATGGGTACAACGAGATATCGTCAAGGTACTTAATTTTTTCCATCCCCAGACACTCATACTTTTTAACTGTATTCCCGTTCGACCACCGAAAAACGCATCACGTAGGTTGAGGGTTTTTTTTTTCCAATCATCTTGGTTTTTTTGAAGAAAATCTCGAAATCCCTCGCTATAACGAATTTTCTCATCAAAATCACATTCCCTTTTCGATCAACTGATAATTACATGCCACAATTTTTTTACTGATGGCACAGGTTCTTTCGTACCTTTCATCCATTGTAATGCCAGTTGCCAAAGTAAAATCTCTATTTATTCTGAAATATCGTGGACACCCATGCCAAAAACAACCGTGAAATAGCAATAGGATGCCTCGATGGTTATCCACACCGTTTTGCGGAGCACAATAACCATCGACAACGATACCTTCTGCTAATCGTTTCTCTTCGCATTGTCCTGCGTGCTCGATGAGTCGATTAAGAATGCGTTTCTCCATCCAGCATAACTATTTCAGCGCTACGTTAGACTAATTATTTACTAATCTGTAACCTCTCGGTGGTACAATACCGATTTGAGTTTTCTTTAAAAATTTTTATTGTAGACACGCATGCATGACAAGGCTATTGTCGTGCATTCGACAAAAGGATCTACTTCGAATTTCGCGAAATTTTTTCGATTAGCTGAGCAAGCTAGTCTCAAAATTTTTACATCTTGTTAGCGGTATTTTATGATTTGCCGTTGAAAATCAAATATACAACCGTTTACAACTTGCTTGTTATACCATGTTAAAAAAATGTTCCTTTCTTTTGTAGACATACTATCGGGTGAATACACATTGAGCGGTGGAAGGGGACTTTCGTACGACTGGTTTTAGGGTGTATTGAACAAATGTGGAAAACGCTTTTATAGTACACGTGCATGGAATATGCCTTAATGCGCACGCATTTCATGTCGGTAAAGTGGAGAAATGTGCACGGAGTGCGACAAAGTCAGCTGGCGTGCGGCAAAGTAGGCTGATTCTGTACTTGGCTGCACTGTAGCACTCAGTGCTTCCAGATTGGGAGAACTTTAGCGCATGCGCAATACATACTTACAGTGAAAAGTCCCGACAATCTGGGAGCCTTGGCTGCACTCGGAGATCGTGACCTGTCTCGCATTGAGTTCGTAGCGGTTAGGGTGAGTCAATTATTTTTTTCCCGGACTTTACGTTAATGATGATGATAGTGATAGTGATCATGATGATAAAAAATATCGATTATGAGGGTTGATGGTGCAAATTATTAGAATAAATTTTGTTAAATATTCATGTATGATTTTTTTT
>JAPYYV010007031.1:0-30913 GCA_030522625.1 Copidosoma aretas | reverse complement strand
CCCCCCCCCGGCTCCTCTTTTTCGGGGATAGGACGATAATGTTTCGGGACGTCGCGCGGGTAATGTTCCTCCGTCCGATGAGCCCCATGGAAGTAAGGACACCCGACTGGACACCGGATTACCGCGCGGACCAACGATCCGGGACGACTGACGGGCGAAGCAACTCCGCGCAATAGTCTCACTTTTTAACAACCCTCTCGTACGCAACGAGACCCCGATTTACGATCATCACTTCGGAGAAGGACGATGCACGGCCCGAGTCAAGTTCCCATCGCTCCATAAAACTCTCGTCGCGATCGAACGGAGGGACGAAAAAACACGGACGAACGGCAGCAGCGAAAAATAATTTGTTTTTATGGACTCGCGCGTGGTTGGGGGTAAAAATTAAAAAAAGAAACTTGCCGAGACACGCTATGATATCCTCACAACGTGCGGGCAACAGAGTAAAAGTTACAAGTATAGGCGCGCATTGTGCGAGTACGGTGCGGCCCGTTCGCACGAACCGCACTTGAATAATAATAATCTCGAGAATCGAGAGGAGAGTATAATTACACTCTCGTCTCGGCTGCACCTGCGGTGACACCTTTCTCGCTCATTGTGAAACTCTCGTTGTCGCGGAAACAGTGGGCCGGTCAATTTTCATGCCCTTAAACCTACTAATTGACCGCTACTTTGAATGACAGAGAGACGCCAGGGGGACAATGGCTGGGCGCTGTTTTGTGCGCACCTACTGTGTATGCGTGTACTGGAAAAGGGTGGGGGGGGGGAGGGGAGAGATGACGGGACTCTGTAAACGAATTTCACGACGTTTTGGGGAGATCCGGGGGCTGTTGCTTCCTAATTGTCTGCGCAGCGGGAGCTTCTGCGTCCTTCTCGCCGTCTTTGCTTCCCGAAGCGGTAATTTGCCGCGACGTCAGAATTTCGGGCCCCGAGGACGCGAAAGAAGGGAGACGCGCAAAATATACGTATTACCAAAGTCAAAAGGGAGGTAATGATGAGTTTTCCTCGAACTCTCTTTTTTCGCTCCTCGTTTGCCCCCATGCACTTTTTCTCCCTCTTTCTTTCTTTCTTTCTTTACCCCTTCTGCATGCGCGAAAAAAGTATTTACTCACATCCAGAGGTGCGGTAGAAGATATTATACATGCAGTAATTGCCTGTCAGTAATGGCTACGCGTTACGGTCCACTGAAGTGCATAACAATGTACGTAATTACATTTTTTAGTATAGCTCTGCGCAACTACTGGTGCACGTCGGATTATTTGACTATTTTAATAAACGTGCCATGAAGATTAAAGTTTTAGTGTTTTATTATTTGGATTTAATTTCACGTTTCAGACAATTTACACCAAGCTGCTGTGTATTCACATTTACGTTTACGATCAAACGCTCATAATCCTACAAAACGTATGAATCGCCTTCATTTCAATCCAGTACGAGAAACACAAAAGACGTTATTAACGAGCTATTAAAGTTCAATGCAATTATCGAGTGCGGAAGATTGATTTTCCGACAATCGTAAAAATATCATAATATCCATTTACCGACTACGACGACGACGACGACGACGACGACGACGACGACGTTTTGCAAAGTCAAGCGAAGCTAGATTTCTAAAATCAAAGGATCAGAGAGAGAGAGAGAGTATAACAGGGCAAGATGACGGCTATCGCGTCTCTCTCTCCCTCTGCCATAAGAGCCCCGGGACGGTAATACTATCGGCACTCTCGCGTACTTCCTCGGCATATTTGCGCTTGTTTCTTTTTTCGGCGAATGGTTCTGTATTACGAGAGCTGCGTGCTTTGCCGAACAAAAACTGTACATGATTTGCATCTTATCGTTGTTGGGGTTGGTGGTTTCTTTTTTTTCTTTCGACCGTTCATCTTCAATGCAGGTTTTTCCTTCGTTATTTCTGTATTCGCGGAAGAAGCTTGAATGGATCGATTGATCAGTGATCATTACTCCGGACATAAATTTACCGATACTCGAGCCACAGATCGTCCTACTTTCGAACACGGAAAAGTCGCGGTGTATCAGTGGTTTCGAGGAACGCGCCATAATATTATCGCGTGCGCGATAAACGCTCGAGGACCCGTCACCCGTTTACTGTGCAACATCCAAGAGTCGTACGATTGTCTTGGGTAACAAATAATGAACGGATGTAACTGTACGGAAACGTATGCGGAAAACATTATTTTCTATTCCTATATATTTACTTTTATTAATTGTAAAAATCATGTTAGGCGCAGGTCGCGTGTGACAGGGATTTCTCTCGAGAAAAATTATAGATTTTGAACATCGAATTGCGAGATGAACAGATTTGTTCTGAATTTTATTTGGTGCCTCACTACCATCTACATATAGGTACATTTACCTCGCTCGTGAATCTTTTCATGATTTACTTGTTCATTCATATCATGAATGCAGTATAGGACCCTTTTGGCTGGCCCTGTTTCCGAAACGTTGCATCGATATGCACCGGGCCCATCCCGTGCCCTCGCCCAAACGTGACTGTTGACGCTCCCGTCGGAGCGCCAAGAGCCAATACACAATAGGAAGAAGTTATTCCAGAGCGCCCGCGGTAATGAGAAGCTCCGACGACGCGTGCTCGCGACGCGCGCATTTATACACTGTGTGCGCGCATGCAATGTGCGCGTTGTACGTATGTAATACGGCGCGGCTATTTCAGTTGCGCGCGCTATCTTCATCGACCGGCTCAATGATACAATCGCGCTTATGCAGGTACAATACGATCGCGGCATAGCAGCAGCAGCAGTGTTAGGTATCCCGATGCAGAAACAACTGTATCTCGTACAAGTATGTTCTGTTCGCGGGTAGCACACTTTTGTACGCGCTGCAGTAATACCGGGAAACCTATTAGAGAGAGAGAGAGAGAGAGAGAGAGAAAGGGAGGGGCGCTGGTGTGCATAAATAATGATGATGCCATACTTATATCATTACGTTTATCTATTATACCTATATGAGGAAATCCAATCCAAATTGGCCTTTGCGCGTCATAAAAAGAAATAATTTCTTTTGAGGCACACCCCTGAAATAAATTTTTTCCTATTCTGTACACCCTCAGAAATAAGGGAAACATTTTGTGCAAGTACTTCAAGCTTTGTGACACTGTTTATCATGCACTTGTTTAAACAAATAAATATAATTATATTTTTTTGCATCAGACCAATTTTTTTTGTGTAAGTTGACCTATTCAAAGAATATAAGATCTCTTGTAACTTTTTCGAAAAATGCAACAAAAAAAGTTATGTATTTTCTACGGTTAAAAGATTTGCTTTTCAACTAACTTGGATAAAAAGTTATCATCATTTAGAAAATTCATAACTTTTTTCTATTGCGTTTTTCGAAAAACTTACAAGAGTCCACTTGTGCTTAGAATACGTCAATTTACAAGAAAAGCATTTATTCGATGCAACAAATCATAAATTGTTTTATTTGTTTAAATCATTGCGTAAAAAATAGTAAAAGACAGTGTCACAAAGCTTAAAGTACTTGTACAAAATTTGTCTCTTCTTTCTGAGGGTGTACAGAATAGGAAAACGTTTATCTCAGAGGTGTGCCTCAAAAGAGATTTTTATTTTTTTTATGCCGCGCGTACAGGAAAATTTGGATTGGATTTCCTCATATACCAGCGCTAAAATTGCCGTGAGGATATTATGATGGACAGTTGGCATGGCTTTTTCTGCGCGTGTGGCTGTGCAGCACCGTTTAATCAAAAGCTCCTCCGAAGTAAGTAGTTTGCGACCCTTTTTTTTGTTGAGATTTTCTATTTGAGATCGGCCGAGATAGGGCGTGCGGCAATAAAAGTTGCTCGAGTAAGAACGAGCCATTGTTGGTATTGGTAATTACTTTGAAGGGAAGAAGAAATCTTTGCAATACTTTTCTGTACAGACTACCCAACGGATGAGTGATGCTATTCTGACAGTTTGAGTGATGAATAAAAATAGGTGGCTCCGATATTTATCTATGTTTGTGTTAATCCTACCAAAGAAGGATGTCCATGTTGATCCCATGGCCACTTAGAGTACAAAGAACATGAATAGAATATCATGAACACAGTTAAAGATTCCTCCCCTGAAATCAAACTTGTGACATTGGTACTAAAAAACGACTTTTTGCGCAGCACAATCCGCAGGATGGAAAAGTTGAATTTTAGAAAGAAAAATTTTGCAGACAAAGTATCTTATTGAATATTAAGTAAAACGAGCTTTGGTTGAAACGCATGTTTGCGAACTTTGTAAAATGTAGTGATAAACTTTTATCAAGCGTATCAAAAGTAACCAAAATGGATTATTCCATAAAAAATCCAGCACAGTATCAATGAACATCCACGACATATTACATCTGTCGAGTTTTTCGCATTTGTCTCAATCTACATATAATCACAGAAAGTTGTTGCTTTACTGCGCACCTATACGCTTTTATCCGTGCAGAAAATGACAAACATTATGTTTAACATTTAGCAATGTTTTCCAAGAAGCGATATCGAGTTCGGATTAAAACTCGTCCGTACTCAAAGTTGCGTTGCGGGCGCGCGGACGAGGGGGCGAAAAGGGGGCTTTGCAACTGTATACTGCAGACGCGTATCAGTGCAAGCCAGAGTACTTATGATACTGTAAACAAGCCTGCGAGGTGCTTAAGCATGTGTATCGCGATAAACCGCATATTTTTTCCTCGACGCGGCGGACGTAACCCGAGAGCTCTCCATACAATACTCAAATAACGTGATTCGTCGTCGTCGTCGTCGTCGTCGTCGTCGTCGACGTCGACGTCGCTGGACTCGCTGCTGGCAACAAAATTCTCCAATACGCTGTATACCTACCTACTCATGCCCATTGTATATATAAAATACGGTGTTTCAACAACACAGACCCGTATACGTTTAGCTATACCATACGCGAGGAAAGAATTTTGTCACATAAATCTAGCGTGTGTGCTTATAGTACATTGTACGTAATTTTCTCCGTGGTGATGAGTATACAACTGCATATCAGCATGTGTGCAGCAGCTGGATTTCGTCTAGGTGCGAAATTCCGAGGCCCGAAAATAGCCAATAGGGAGAAAGAGACGAGGTGCTTTGTTTTCGTTGTAACGATGCGGAGCTCGCGTTTGTTTACAGAATGCAAAAAGAGGAGGTGAAGTTTCAGCCAGAACCCGATGGTGGGCGGAAGTGAGATTTCTTATTGGCTGGCCGATGCAAGTTCGTTGCAGAAGAACGACGAGTAAGGTAATTTAATGGACGGTTTCGATGCAACAAAATTTTCATGCAATTATTAAGCCAATAGTATCGTTTAGTGTAAAGATCTCGAAAAATTCTTTGAGACTCTCGCGTTAGAAAGAACTCGGAGACTTAAAGATCTCTGAAAAGCGTATTCTAAACTGATTTTTACAGAAAACTGGATTTTGATACATTTACAGCTCAAAAAAAAATCATCAAAGTTGAGGTGAAGCCTCGTACGCATTGGTGCCTATACCTTTCTGTTTTGAATTTTCGTTACTTTTGCTATTTTCCTGCCCCATCTTTTTTTCTAAATTTTCTATCCCTAGACGGTGTTTCGACCTACTTAAATCTTGTACACCCAAAGAACATTTCTCAATTGGTAAACACCAACGAGCTAGAACTGATTATACAAAAATGTATAACATCGAAAGTGATACATCCAAACGAGACTCGCGCGGCTATTTTTCGCAGTCTATTTCAGCAGATGTACAATAAAACATTCTCCCTGTCCCAATTACAAGCGAAGCGAAAGGTCGATTCGCAGCCGATCGATCGGATCGCAAAGTTTCAAAATCAGCCCGGGCACCATCGGGACAGGTTATAGCCACCGAAGAAAAATCGAAACACCCAGAAATACCCACTGGCGGGCGAGTGCGGGCAAAGAAAAAAACGAGGCGAGAAGGCGGACATCGTTTCGAAGTATGGAGCGAAGAAGGAGAGGGGAGAAAAAAAATTGCGCCCGCTCTCGGTGAAGCAATAACCGCGGGACTTTACGACGAAACTTGGTTTACTGCCGGCAGCGCCGCCGCGAGCTCGACCGCAGCTTCTTTCCTCGCGAGTCCGCCGATGCCGCGGGCCCGAGGACGCGTCGACGATGAGCCGCCTCCGCGGGGCCGCCGGCCGCGAGATTTTCAAGCAGCCTCGAGGCTGCCCGGCCGGCGTCACGGGGCTCCCGCGAGTTATATCGCTTTTCTTTCATTACGGGGCGCGCGGGGAGAGAGCGTCTCGCTCGCTCGTAAAAGTCCCCGAGATTTCGAACGGGAAAAGCGCACAAATCTTTCGCTCCTAGGCTGCCCCGCTGAATATGAAATATGTAAATTGTTCGCGTGATAAAACGCGGCCGTTAAAATTTGAATTATACCCGGGGGACGGGGTTATTTTGTTTTTTGATGCGCGCGCGCGTGCACATCGGCCTGCGTGGTGTCTTCGAGCCGGCGGTGATGATTATTAACCGAGGGCATTGAATTATCTTTGGGACCGGGTTGGAGATAACATTGTGTCTCCGCGGTGCGTGGGAGGGGGGGGGGGCGGGGGAATCACGTACTGCATGCGAGTGTTTGCATTTTCAGCGAGCAGGGATCTAAGGGCGAGACATTATGTTTTTTGGGAACTAATGCCTATACTGTCGCGCGCCAGCGATTTTAAAAAGTGCATGATTTCCGAGAGAAGAGGATCCGCGGCACGCGCGACGAGCAAAAAGTATGTATCGTCTCGTTCGTACAGCCCGCGAGATGTACACTCTACAATATATTATGTAAATTACACGCATTTCTCCTGTTCTAAATGAGACGCGAGGAAATTCTGAAAATCGTCGATCAAAATTACATGTAAGCGTTGCATGCTGAATAATTATACTCGAAGAGGGGAAAAAAAAAGATAAATAAAGCGGGGGGTAAAAAAGGTGAAAAACATTTTGAAAAGGCCTTTCCGTTAGCCATCTCCCCGAGAGATCAGTCGTTGGTCGGCCGATCGCTCGTCATTATACATTTTGTACCTCGCAGCATTGCGAAGTGTATCGACTAGTGTTTAATGTAATGACACAGTGCAAAAACAGTCGGACGTTATGTTTTGCACACAGTCACGTACCAATTACGTCTCGCGAGAGAGAGAGAGAGAGAACCTCCACGCGAGCCCTGGTGTGTGTCAATCACTTGTCGCTCACAGCTATGCAAATGTGCAGCGTACACGTATCACCATGTATATATAATATATAACTGTGCCGGTGTGTGCGTCGAAACATCGTATATACGCGTGTGTGTATAATATTAAGTTCGTGAGTTTTGTATGTATTATAATATATCCACAGCTGCGGTCAATTCACGACGGCCTCTCTGGATGTTTCACGAACGCAACGTGAGACAATCAGCGCAAGAATAATCGCGGGTGACTCCTTCGGGTATACCCCCTATACGACACTATAGTGCATACGGTTCGCGTTTTTTTTTTAAACACATAACTCACCCATCGTGCACCGCGCAAATCGAGATCCGATGGTTTGCAAAGCGTTTAAAAAGTAAAATCACCCAATCAAAAGTTCCAATGCTGAATATAAGCATGGATTTTTGCGCTTATTCCTTGTAAAAGTAAATTTCAAATGAGCGCTGAATCGACTCTGAATCGATGGATTTTTAACACAGAATTCTGTAGTACATCGCCTTGTTGATTCCGTACCGAATCTGCGCAAAAATCTACAGAAATAAATGTAAACGGGTGAACAATAGTTATTAACATGCTTGTTTCCGAGCTTGTTTTGGTTTGCTAAAGATCGTCTAGAATATCGTGCACCTAAGATAAGAATCTATCAAGCTACCAACCGAGTCTTACACACATATACTTACACCGGTGTCTAGACCTCACGTGCAAAACTCTCTCATTGAGCTTCTTTTGTTTCGGACTGTCTAAGTTTTCGCACGACTTGATTTGATTACAGTGATCGCGCACAACAACAGTTTCCTTCGACCTCCGCTACCACGTGATTTGTAAGAATAACTGATATATACGTGGTAAAAAATATTATACACTATAGTCCGTTTAATACGAGACTGAAAGTTGCCCTGTGCCCTGGAGCGGAGTGCCTTGCTCTAGCCTTTTGTTTTCCTGAAGCCATCGGCTCGCCTACCTGGCACAATTTTTTCCTTCACATTGGTTACTGTGTTCTCATAATTATTTGTTAGTTCGCTTTGTTTAGCAGCTTATCAGCCGCAGATGATATTGAAATAAAAAAATTATAACCAATGAAACAAATATTATTAATATCATGTGTTGGAATCGATTATTTTTCAAAAGCTTGGTGAAATGTGTCTCAAGTACCGAGAAAAGTATAAAACCCGAACAAGGAAAATTTCTCGAAAAATCCTCGAGCTCCGAAACTAATTACAATTGCAAAGACATTGCACTTTTTGCGCGCTCTACGATCACGCTGGCGATTGGCCATGATTAAGATAGGGTAAGTCTTATACTGTAAGTATAACTTATGTATTGTGAAAAAAAAAAAAAAAGGTATAGGTCTTCAGAGAAAATATTTCAGTCCACTCGCAATTGCTGGACCATTAAATCCGCATCGGGACGTATAAGTGCGTACATACAAATATTGCACGTACCAGCGGCCCTGGCAGTCATGCACGCACGTTTACACCGATATACGAATGATTCCACAAAAAATGATCAATTATTTGGTTAAAATGAATTAATTAGTAGTGTAGGCTTTGTACATGGGTCTAAGTTTGTTTGATTCAACAAATTTAAAAGCTGTTGTCAATATGACATATGCTTTTTGAACTTTTTCAAAATCGTAAACCTAATTTTTACGAAATTTTTTTTAAAATTCCAGCTAAACTTTTCGCGAGCAGCAGAGGCTAGTCAATAATGATGATTTAATGAGACGGGGGGAAAAAAGCTTTCAAGCAAACGTTGTTCAATAAAAAAAAGTGGTTAAAAGTTACATGTATGCATTTTGAGGTTATTTTATGTTACACATTTATTACTTCATGCCTAAAATGCAAAAAAGTTTATTTGTTGTTAATAATAAAAGCCCCTGGTAACATTAGAAAGAAGTACCAATCAAATGTCTTATCACTAATGATGAAATTCTAGCAAAACGAGAACAAAATTTTCCCGATCTCGATTTATAAGGAACTACTTCTCAATACTTTTTTGTGGAATCACTCGTACACGATCGCTCGGAAATAAAGGAAACAACCTGTCGATCTTTCTCTGTTTCCTTTTCCATCTGAAATACAAGTCTCTCCTCAAACCTAAAATCACAAGAATTACGTGTCCCCCTCTCTTTCACTAAACATTGCGATTTCTGCATTCCAGGAACGAGAAAATGACGCGACGCGAGAGGGCTCGGGCGATTTTTTAAAATCACCCTCGCATGCGTGCGCGCTTCTTCAACTTTGCTGCATGCGCGGCTATTATATCCCCCCCCCCCCCCCTCCCTAGCTACTCTTCTCTTTTTGCAGAACAACTTGTTTAGTATAGGTATACCTAGGTAAGTAGATGCATATTGGCCGACTCGCGCGCTAGGAATCTCAAAGTACGCGCTCGCGCTCACACGCCGACAATGTTTATGCAGCACCGGTCCGCTCGCTCTATTATACACTTATATATTATACTCTGCACAATCCTCTGATTCTACCACCTCTTGTTTCTTTCATTAATTTATTTTCCCCTCCACCGGCCCCACTCCGGTTCTTCTTCCACTGCGCACTGCACACTCGGGCGTTATTTCCTTCGTTATAATGTTCTCGCGGTCTCCTTCTAACGTATAAGCTCTCATTATCCGTCCTTCCTCTCTTTTCTCCTTCTTCCGTCCTCCTTCTGCTCGTAAATATATATATAGGTGAAAACCGACTCGCTCGCACACTATCTCTCTCTCTCTCTCTCTCTCTCTCTTTTCTCTGTGTCTCTTCTTGGCAATCCGTCTTCTCACTGGGGTCCTCTTCATCTTTCTCATGTCCAGCAGCAGACGTACATATAGTAAAGAATAAGAAAATAAAGCTTTATTAAGACCTTAAAGGCTTTTACAGCTAAACATATAGTAAAGAACACAGTGTTGCAGTAGCACCACTATAAGCACCAGTATACTAGGAGCAATGGTCGCTCTGTCACGTGGCATATTATCCATCTATATGCGACTGCGACGACGATCTCTCCATTCCATCTATCTCTAAACTCTATCTGTCTACCGCAACAGCACATCAAACCGCACACGTGGACGATGTGTATTATTATTACGTGCGTGTGTGTTGCGGTTTTTTTTTTATTTTCTTTTTTTCTCTGCAACTGGTAGTATATGGTGACAGCAAAAGTTTTAACATGCGCGGATGCCGGATACACGTGTACTGTACACGCGAGTGTGGCTCCTGCTGTTCTTAGACGAGAAGCAGATTGATGAGTATTATTATGTAAGCCATATTATTGTGTCCACGAGAGACTGAGAGAGATGCTTTATCGATCGACGATCGGTTGTGTCGATAGTCGTTGTGGGCTATTTTTTTTCCGTTTATTTTTAGCACCTCGTTGAGGTCGAGAGTACTTAATTATTTCTTCAAAACTTATTAAAAACACATCATATTGTCTTGTTCGAAAAATTTTCCTTCGTGGGTATGAATGTGTTTTTGGCTGCAGTCTGCCACATCTCAGGATCCCCTTGAGCAATGTTGATCATAGAGCATAAATTTGTATTCTTGCTCTTATACTACGAATTCTGTAGAAAATTTTAAGAACCTCTTCGTTCATAACTCAAATATTTTGAGCTTGATTTATTGTGAGAAAGACTGTTTACCTCGATATTTACTCACGAATGAAAACAATAATAATTATAATAATCATCTCATGCCTGCAATGAAAAATGTTGATAAAACGCGATTTTGCTGCTTGGAATACTGATAGGTGTAACGAGCGAATGTAAATATTATGAAAAATAACAAAGTGTCTAAGCGAGGCGCTCATTCATTTACGTCGATAATGTAATGGCTGCATGTCTACACGAGCAGATAAAGAGAGAAAGAGGAAGAGAAAGTACATGTATACGTAGATGCTGCGTATACGAGCTAATAGTCAGGAATATCAAGTCTTAGACTAGTTCCACCTCGACAACCACAACACGTTAATGAAGGTTTTTTGCATTTTTTTGGTAGACAGATACATAGAATATCATACTCATTTTACGAGATCTCATACTTTTAATAGTGATATTGCAGGGCTGGACGTTACAAGCTCGGTTCCAAGCCTATCATTACGCTGGTGAAAAAAGTATCATGCAAAGTTACCCTAGTTTTTCTTAGTTTTGAACATATTTTAATTGTTTTTTATAGTACTATATAGGACCCTCGATAAATCACTACGGTATTGCCATTCCTAATAGCAGTAATGGCAAAATAAATATTTAACTTAAACAATATTCCTATGATAATTTTTTCTAAATCCACTTTACAGTATATTTACTTTGTTACGACTTATTCCTTTATAATTTTTAATAATTTTTAAAAGTGACGGGAAATTTTTACATATTTTCATTTAAATTAAAAAAATAAATAAAACTCTAGAAGCTGATTTTTCTTGAGACTTGTTTCATCGTGCCTTTAACTATAAGCATCAAAGCATTCATTGACAACTGCAGCCGAGCTTAATGTTCTTTTACGAATTGGAATCTCTCTGGTCTTTTAATCAGACTCATTGTGTAAGTGGGTGTATATCTATAGTGTAATTATAATTATTGGAGTACCATTTTATTGTCATTTATTCAATTTCAATCAAATAGCACGTATTATGCTGGTCAGAATTCTACGTCATAACATTGCAGCAGAAAGATATTCGTTTTTCCGACAAAAGAGGTAATTTACAATTATTTTTCACATTCGACGTTCCCACTAACGCTCCAGCGCGTGTGATTCATATTTCGTGTTGATCTTGCTTAACAAAATTTTTGCATGAAAATGACTTTTAATGACTCGCGCAGTTTGCTCCAACTTTTTTTCTCAGCTGCGCGTGTAATGTTTATGTATCGTGTATCGTGTTCTCGTACATATATACGTATACCAAGGAGGAAAGAAAGTGTAATTACAACATATTTCTGTTTCGTTGAGAACATACATTTATACATATAATGCACCGATATAATATCAGCCTGTACGTAACACGCGCAGTTGCATTTTATCTGGAACGGAGTTTTTATGCTACATACCCGTACACCATAAACCTATTTTTCACTGGAATCCACTTCAAATTACACGTCTACGCGCGCTAAAAAAATACTACAACTCGTCTGTGATCTCCGCAAAGCTTCGTTTTCTAGATCTCGATGTGTTATATTCATACGCTCTATACCTATTCGTTACTTTAATTAGTAACCAATTAAAGTCGAAGAAAAAAAAGCAGAACAAAAAAATACACACAAGACGCTTGTCCGCTATAATCAGTCGTCTTACACTGCAAGTTTCTGAAAAGTGTATGTTTTTATTCCTAATTAACGAAACTCAGGCGGCAATTAAGTAACCAACATATCCTGCACGTTCTCGCCTATGTCAGGAAAAAGCGCATCGCGCGTAAAATCAGCGCCGCAAGCCCGGACGTGTCACGAGATCTCGCGCAGATGTTGCACATTTTTTGTTGTTCTTGCCGTTGTCCGAAAATTGACAACTAAAAATTAGCCGATGGTATGAACGCGCGCGATATATGCTTCGAAACTTCCGCAGCGCGACATTGACGGTCCCGAGTAAGTATGTATAAGACTCCAATCTCTCGTGGCATCTGTCTTCCACGTATACCGCCGCTCGTGTTCTTCTAATCTTTTCTTTTTTCTGCTGCATCGTCATACTGTGCGCTACTAGTATATATGTGTATCTGTAAGTATTTGCGCGCGTGTGTGGGGACGCGTGCCTACAAGTTGAGCCACGGAGTAAATTATCATAATCAACGTGCAGGAGCTTTCGTGTTATAAGGCTTGGAGAGGAAAAAAAGCATGAAACGTCGTGCACACGAAAGTGGAAATATTCCAGTGGCTGTGTGTAAGTTCGTGTACGTAGATATGCGGTGGTAAATGTCCCCGATTGCTGTCCAACAGTTTGTACCACTGTCCTGACGTGCAAAGCGTTCGTGACAATTGCAACGGATGCGGGAATCGGTAAACCGTCCCAACTACCAGTATACACCCCAGTAGCTGTCACGGTTTTTGAGTATGTTTCAATAGAGCAAACTATTTAGTTCGTTTGGAAAACAGTGTTCGAAATATTGTTTAAGGGATGGATTTGCAAGGGTGAGAATATCGCGGTTTCGACCAAGGAAAAATATTAAGAATCCGACAACAGTGTCTGACAGAAAGATCATCCTGCATATGACTCAATGAATATTATCATAATAAGTTTTCTGAACTTTTGTTTGTGTGTATGTATCTTATACTGTGGTGGAAAAGTGTATATCGGCGTAATATTAGTGAAGCCTGGGTTTTAATTGCAAAAACAGTAAAGTTGTGGATGATCCATCCAATAAATTAGCCACGTTTACGTAAGACAGTGTACTTTTGTCAACGGTCACGTATACTATGTATACGCGTACAGATCAGATGCTGCGGAGGGCATTTTAAACGCTTATTTTTA
This sequence comes from Copidosoma aretas, assembly GCA_030522625.1. Taxonomy (NCBI): domain Eukaryota; kingdom Metazoa; phylum Arthropoda; class Insecta; order Hymenoptera; family Encyrtidae; genus Copidosoma; species Copidosoma aretas. The sequence continues at coordinate 17,293 of JAPYYV010007031.1, read as the reverse complement.
CAAATTTAATTAATACCGCAGAGGAAAGCATTAAAATTCAACTTACACTATGATAATTCAATGCCCATAAATAACTGTTTTTACGATCGTTCCGCTCTTATTTGAAATTCATAAATACTCGATTTTTCACTCTTTTCAAACTAGTTTTCAAAGTAATTAATATCCCCCCCCCCCACCCCCCCCTCCCCCCCCCCCCCCTTTCTTTTACAAGCCCAAAAAAGACGAAAAAGGCAAAACGCAGTTAACAAACTGAGACAGGAAAAAAAGGTCGAAAAAGGTGGTTCAAAAATCGGACCACGATTTCATTAATGTAGCCCCAAGCCTTTTCGAAAAGGAGGCAAAACATCGGAGACGTGCCACACATTACGCGGGCGAACAAACGAGCGCCGAGATTCAGTTGCTGAAAGAAAACAAAGTCTCGCGGTTTGACGTACGAAGCTTGTCTACGCGCATATTATCTTTCACGGATCGGCGAGCAATTGCTCACATGTCGTCAATAATTCGCGCGGCTGAGCACACGGCGGAGGTATGTGCCTCGTTATATGAAGAGCGAGCGGGGCGAAATTATACGGGAGTAAGATCATACGGATATACTGTCGGCGATACATCATATTCTGGTCGAACGAGATTGATTGACTCTCAGTAGTGACGATCAAAGTGTCTGACAGCGTTTGATTATTGACACACACAAATACAAACTTTTGTCCATGGTGTTGAAAGTATGGTGGTCCGAATGATAAAAGCTATTATGTTCAAAAAAGTGTACAGCAAAAGTGGAGGTAAAGATTTTCAGAATAAAGCTGAGAATGTAAAAGTTGCAGACTCTAAAAAATGCATTTTTGAATGACTTTCTCTTAATAAGAAGAAGTGGTTATTTTTCCTATCACTTGACTACCATAAAAAGTAGTTGATAAGATTAATTTGAACATTTAACATTCAAAACTTACGTGTACACAGTTAAAAAAAAATTGTCGGTAATAAAAAAAAAATGTCAATACTTTTTGACTCATCTTCAAACTTTGAAAGCAGTGCGAAAAGTAGAGAAACCCTATGAAGTAATATTTTGGTTTCAACATATAGCTATTAACTAATTATGGTGATAGTAATCCCCCCCCCCCCTCCTAATAGCCGATTCTATAATATTAGTAAAAGCTAAAGTGCTAATTATTTGTCAAAGATTGATAATATTTTCAAATTAGGTCTCGTATCAAATAAACCACCTCGAAATCATCCCCAATTACTGAGAACTCATCGTAAAACACACATTTAGTCTATTAAGCGTGTTACAAAAAAAAATATATATATATTGATCATAAAAAATATTTTTAGCTGTAAGAACAGCAATCTTTACGGACGATGTATTAGATTTTATTTAGTGTCCAAGAAAAAGAAACGATGTATCAAAAGTGCATCAATAATTGTCTCCGCTCTTCCCCCATTACCTACCGCCCACGCGTGCAAATCACCAGAAAAAAAAAACATTTAACACGACCCCGAAGGAGGTACACGGGAAAAAAAGAGGATGAGAGCGAGATGGACGGCAGCTAATGCGAAAATCAAAGGTTCCTCAGCTCAACTGGGAGTCTAGACGTAAACGCTTCCATATAATCACTGTACCATCGTCGTCGGCGTCCTAGACGACAGTCCGTCCTCCCGCTCTTCCTCGCCTCGCGGGCCTATACCTTCGGAGTGCATGCAACACAACAGCGGAGCGATAAAAATAGAAGAGCCATGGGAGAAGGCAAAGGAGAGGGGAGGGGGGGGGGGGGGGGGGGGGGGGGGGGGGGGGGGGGGGGGGGGGGGGGGGAATAATAATGCGCGAGCAGCCTCACATTGTATGGCAATTATTGTTTAATAAATGACTCGGGCGCCCAACAATGCATCACGACCGCGGCTATGGTAAAGAGCCCATACGTTGTTTCGCGCATAATGAGTCAACGGCGGCGCGTAAAGAGTCGCTCGCTCGCTGTGTGGGTTGTATCTTTTTTTTTTTGTTAGACCATGTCTACATACGTGCGTATATATTATATCTTCATCATAAAGTCGTAATCGTCGGGAGCGATTCTTATTGCATAATGCTTCGCCACCGCGCCGGTTGAGTTAAGGAGACACGTGGATGCGAACGTGGGGCAGCGGCAATCATTAAGATATGGGACATTTCACGAAAAACGGGATATTTTGGTGTGTAACATAGGATTCTTAAAGCTTAGTTTTTTTTAATTTTTGTATTATTTTTTCTATCTTATGTAAGGTCCAAATCAGCCGCTAACTTTGGACCCGGCTCCATTGTAAAAAAACACATGTCAATTCAGATGATGATTACAAAAAAAATTCAAAAAAAAGCATTACGGTAACGCTGTGTCTATTCGCACGTAAATCCACGTAAACCCACGTAAATCCACGTTCATCCACACACATCCAGGTGTCTTCTGTACTGTATGAGATCGCCGTAATACGTGGATTTTCGTGCGAATAGACCCAGCCTTACGGTAATGACATACGCGAATCACTTTAAAAAGGGCTGAATATCTAGAGAAAATTAGTCATAATAATAAACTGCGTTGTTTATAAACATAGGCTTCATGCCATATCGCAATTTTTGTGAAATGACCCATTTATGTGATGAAAAACTACTCTGTTTAAGATTTGAGTGTTGGCAATGATGTTACATTGGTTGTCAATTATTCGTCAATATTTATAAATTTATTTATGTGCATATTATATTATAAAATAACTAAATACAAACACACTTATTTTTTTATTACATTATATTACGTATACGTTATTAAAAACTACTCTATTTAAGTTTCAAGTGTAAGATAAGTCTACTCACGAAACATAATCTCCTTATTCCTCAGTCTGTTGTTGACAGCTCACTGCTCCATATAATGCGTGTTCACTCGACGAATGACTAGACCACACTGTTAAGAAAACATCAGGTGAACAGCGCAGCTCATTGCGCAGTATAAAGTGCGCAGCTCATCGAGTTCACTGACACAGCTGACTCACTCTGGACTCTGCTGACAGTGCTGACTCAGCTCACAGAATAGAATTTGGCGTGAAATGTTAATGGCGTGATTTGCGCGCATTCTCTTGCGCAGTGTGATCTAGTCATTCATCGAGTAAACACGTACTATACTGAGCAGTGAACGATCAACAACAGAGTAAGAAGTTAGGAGATTATGTTTCGTAAGTAGACTTATCTTGTATTTGAAATTTAAATGGAGTAGTTTTTGCTACCGCATGCATATATTTTAATTGTAGAATATAAGAAGCAATACAATTAACACAATAAAAATGTATACATAGTAAAATCAATAATTTTACTACATAATATATACATATATATATTAGTCATTTCACGAAATACGGGATATTTTGGTGTGAAAAATAGGATTTTCAAAATTTAGTGCAGATAATTTATTTAATTTTTTTCTACTTTATGTTCAAACTAGCTGAAAACTTTTGGACCCAGATCTATTGTCATTTTTAGAAGACATGTTCATTTAAATGGGATTTTTAAAAAACGTCAAAAAAAGCATTACGGTAATGACAGTAATGACATACCTGTCATCACCGTAATGGTACTTTTTTGACAATTCTGAATTGACAATTGTAATTTTTCAACGAAATTTAGTTTGGTCCATAGGCACACAAGGCGCCTTCGTACACTATAGTCACCTTATCGACAATTTAAAATACCTTCACACTAATGACCGCTTATTTTAGTCAGCTTAACTTTCTATGTTCATGATGACACTACGAGTAGCAGCTTTCGTGTTTCTAGATGAAAAAAAATTGTTCGATATGCTTGTTCGCTTACTATATACAAAATGAACAAATCCGAATGGCAAAGCGGATGGACCACTTATAGCCTTCCTAAATCATTTGTCTCGCGCAATTCAAAAGTGTCATGACTAGGATTCACAATTGAAACGCCTTGTACACTTTCAAAAATATTTTTTGATCGTCCTAAACTTTTAGAAAGAATGCTTGATGGTCCAAATTTCTGAAAAATACTGTTTGAAAAAATTAAAAGTTCAACACATAGGCAGTATAGGCCGCTAAAAATGAAAATTTGAAATGCTTTGCGTTACGGTTCCATTTTCCATCTTACGGCCACGGCAAATTTTTTTCTATTTGATTTTAAAAGGGCTGTGCAGAGAAAATTTGTTTTCACTGTTTAAAAAAAGTTTCCACTCAAATTATTAAAATGCGTTGTTTATAAAAATAGGCTTTATAAAATATCGCAGTTTTTGTGAAATGACACATATATACGCGCATGCGTGCTCGAGTTAGATTCTGCAGCCTCTGTTTCTTGTGTAAAAAGTGATGAATCTCATACATTGCGAAAGATTACTGATAGAATTTATATTTTTGCCTGATAACCGTCGCTCGTTGTCGCACTTGTATAATAAAACGCGCATGCTTAGTTACGAGACACCGTACATGTAGGTATACGTCCGTCGAGACATATTTTTTTCCTCTGTTTCAACGTTGCGCTATTATTTTACTATTATCATCATGATTATTATACTTTGTGTTCATACTCATAAAATATAATGCATGCAGTTGCGTGCATGTACTATACATACGAGGAAAAAAACTCCCCGAGCGATAGACAGCCAACAGCGCGTGGGACTCCGACGCGTCCGATATCGCGATACAATTTTTTTTCAACACAATAGATGCAATCACGCGATAATCGCAGCACCAGTGTCCCGCGCAGAGTGTCGTTCGTTTCGAAACCCGTTCCGCGTCCAGTCCGGAACTTTCAGCAGGAGCCTCGAGAACATTTCTCGATGTTCAAGTCTAAAATTTTCAATCCCAAGGCCGCTTATACTTACAGTGTATTAGATTCCGCGCCGCGTAACAGGCTCGCGAGCGCGCACGTGCGCTGCAACATGTTGTACACGCCGAGCACGTGAGTTCCCTCGGAGCGCTTGAACTTTCCTCATCCTCCTCCTCCTCTGCGTTCGCGGGTACAAAAAGAGGGGAAAGAGACGTCGCGCGCGAGAAACGAAGAAAAGGAAGAAACCGACGCGGTAAGGCTATAACACGCAGCGGTTCTGCGAGTTGCACTGCGAAAGAGGTGCGAGCGGACGAAAAAAGTCGCGCGCGTGCTATTCGCAATCTTATCAGGGACGGTGTATCCAGCGGCGCGTGTATACATAAAAATGAGGGTCTGCCCCTATCTCGGTAATGGAACGGGGTGGTTTGATTCTTTCTCTTTCGCGGAGCTCGAGATCACGACGAAGATGGCGAGATGTTTGAAGGATCCCCCCCTCCCATCCTCCTGTGTATACGAATGAGGCTCGCGCAAAAAACGCGGCCGATGACTAAGCGCCTATGTACTCGATTGAGACGTATCGCCCTGTTAGTCTTTGGTTACAGAGTTGCGCTTTTTGTGAGGCAAGTCGGTGGCCAGTGCTACTGTCTGCCGCGAGGATTGGCGCCTTGTTTCGCTATCTCGTTGATGATTGATGGCTAGTTTGGGAAGAACACAATGATCAGAAGGAATAGGAAATCTTTTGGATTCTAGTGTGGGCTTACTTTGTAATATTAGCGGAATTTTAACCTGATACTTTCAGGAAAAGCAAATTGTTCAATACGTCTTACTCTACTTTTCAAAGAGTGCAGTATCGTTTGGTTTGTTTCATATTTCATAAACCCTTTTTTTTTACTATTTTTGCTCTCATATTTCGAGAAACTCGATGTCCAAAAATCAAATGTATGAACAGAGTGGCCGAGATCCCCACTGTTGTCAAACGCGATTAAAGGCGATTAATTTTAACGCAATCAGGGCAATAACAGATGCTTACTTGAAACGAGAGAAGCGAAGAGCAAGCCAGCGGGAAAGGAGACACTGAAGAGCCGATAGAGTGGGAGGAGAAGGAGGAGGAGGTTAAGTGTAAGCGACTGCATCGGCCTCGATTTTGCTCATCGGAAGTTTCTTAAATCAGAGTGACGTGCTTGTATACGCCGAGCAGACTATTAGCCTTGCGACCGGCTTGTTGCGCAGATAAGAAATCGCGAGCAGCTCCGAGAGAAAGGGACTCCATACGCGTACCTCAATTCTGTTTTTACTTTTTTTATATGTTCTCCAACGTTCTTTTTTCTTACTCCCTGCTTTTTTCAAGTTGAAAAATGGCCAAAGTTTCGTAAAACACGGGTCCGTTATCGGCGATTTTTCCTCTCTAAACCGATACAAATTCAAGGAAATGATCGATTTTATTGATTTCTCATTTTTTTTTAAGCAAGTAAGTTTTTGCTCTCTGTTTTTTTAACCATCTAACCGTGAAGTTAGACGGATAAAATAAAAATTCACTTTCTCCATGGTTTTTTTTTAAAATCGAGAGCCGACAAGAGTTTAAGCTACTGCTTTCTATAAAGTGACAGGGATTTTTTATCAACATCGAATTCATTAGACGAGTTTTTTTTTCTTAAATAATTTTCTGTATCCATTCATTCATAATTTTTTTTATACGCAGCGCTCCGGTAAGAGGTAATTAGACTTTTTTCGAACAGAAAATGTTTAAATAACAAATAAAGAGATATAGTAAAGAACATTTAAGTTCAATATATTCGGAACATTACAGGAAAGAGTTTTAATATCCACCGTTACCTTATAAGTAATACAAGAGCTACCGAACTGTACCTTATCGTAAGTCCTTCTCAACATTTGATCGTGTAAAAATAATTTTAACCGATTTATAATATATACTGTCAAACAACAAGGTAAGCATGAGGACAAAGTGAAACATCGAGGAAGCGTGTTGTTTCTTTAAAAACACCTGCTGCGATAGACTGTAAGATTATGTATATTCGAATGATTGAATTTCCCTTTTTAAGAACCAATCATCAATATTGCCACTAATTTCAAGTCCTATACCTATCGGCTAAAAATCCACAAATTAAAATGTACCAAAATTAAGAAAGTCCTCAAGAAAGTCGGCAGAGAACAAGTACCGTAGGAACAAATTGAAGTGCTACCGAAATAACTCAGTGATATCGATCTCGAGAGAGAGACGAGAGAGAGAGAGAGAGAGAGAGCGAGAGAGAGAGAGAGAGAGAGAGAGAGAGAGAGAGAGAGAGAGAGAGAGAGAGAGCGAGAGAGAGAGTGGTCCGTGGGTTGACTTTTACCTGAGAATACCGGAGAGGGCTTGCGTCAAGGTTATTTTAAAGTCCATGAGACACAGCACGGCGTTACATAAATGGTATTGAGATCAGGTATTCATTCATGATGAAGTATTATTCTTGTACGACGTCCGATCATCAAGCAAAGTAAGTTCATCAGCGATATGTAGGTTAAAGCTGAAACATGTTTTATCCCTCATCTTGAAGGGTCGATGGAAGAAATTTCTCTATCGGACAGTGCGATATTTGTGCGATATTTGTGCGGATTCTGCACGGCGTCTGATTTCCTTCAAACACATGGATCGCAGTGTCTTTTTTTATTTTTTACCGAAAAACTTTGTTGCAACCTTGTTAATCAAGCCTCTCTGGCATTAACCACCAACTAATATTTGCCAACAAGTTCGCGCGTTTCACGGCATTATCACTCATCCATCCTACAATGTATTTGCCATTTTATTATTTTCATAATTAAAACGTGATAAATTAATCGGCCCTCTGTTTTGTATCTTCGGGCTTGGATAAAAAGTATCGCGTGGCAGCGTTAATTTAAATTAATCATTTACAATGTATGGAACGTCAAAGATAACTGGGTATTAATAGCATTTTTATTCAATATTTTATTTTATTTTATTGCATAACTTTAAGCTTACGGGCTTCTTCTGTAGCTGTATCTCCATACTTATCTGCATCAATATTTATTTTTAAATTTATCTGTTTTTTACAAGTTCAAAATTAATAAGAATTTATGATGTTTATTAACTCTAAGCTCTTACAGTTTATCTCGTAAAATGTAGAACACAAAACTTCCTACTTTCAATAAGTTAAGACCAACTCCCTCTAACGATAGCTTATCCAAAGTGACGGATTTGTATATGGAACGTGATATTACTGTACTAAAAAGTATAATATAGCAAAACGCGTCCCAAACATAGAAAAAAAAAGGGAATAACGAAGCGAATTTTTCACTGCAAATGCAAAATTCGCAGATGCAAAATCTGTCATTAAACCGAAACCGGTTTCTCTCGCAGGCCAACCTGACGCTTTTTTACCATAATTAGTTATTTTACGTAGTTATTAAGAGCACGATGACGATTAATGCTTAACAAGCTGCTAGTTACATTATTATCATGGACTAAATGCAGTACGCATCACTTTTTTTCAATTTAGTTTGATGTATCTGAAATTTATCTTTCAACAAGCATACCTTTATGCCTTACTAAAAAAACTATATCGTACAAATAAAATATGTTAGGTTTGAGAATAAACATTACGAAAAATGGTGGTCAAAGTTTTGATGATAACAATTGTACTACAATATATTTTTATTATGAATCTCTGTAATGCTTTTGAAAAAATTAAATTACTTGTTTACATTGTGTTGCTTGATTTTTTTTTAGACCCTAGATTCAAGGTAGTGCACGCTATTGTAGAAACTGAGTTGGAAACTCTAACCAGTCGGGACAAACTGAAACTTGGCAAAATGTCCAATGAATGGTACAAAGACAAAAGTGGTCTTGCAATAACCGTACACGAAAAGCTACCACTCCGAATCATAGAACGGAGACTGAAAGCACTTGCGAAACAGCACAAGGGAGTACAGGTTTATAAAGCCAGCCTGCCAACGAGTTTCGCACATCGGAGACATGCAGTATGTGCAACAGTATGGTTAAATGCGGAAGTTGACTGCATGGTCTGCTATATTCCTTGAAACATGTAATTTATTTTGTAATGAACAACCCTAATACATGGATTTCAGGAATACTTATTGCAAAATGTGCAAACTAAGTATAAATAGAGACCTTGGGGCTGCCAAAAATACATTGCTAATGGTAAAAATAGATGCAAAACTGGCACTCCGTTCATCGGTGGAACATTACCCGATATTTAGACCGAAAAAGTAAGTACAATAATACGTTAATGAAAACCAGTTACGGATTTATCTCACTTTTGCTCCGCAGCAAGACTCCAAAATGCTACAGTTCCAAAAAACTCCGAGTGCTACATTTATTCTTTGTTTTCCTGGCTGTTTTATCTGTTGACGCCACTCGTATCAGTCATGGGAGTGTTTTTTTGCTTTCTGCGAAATGCAATTTTTTTGTATAACTTACTAATCTAATTTCCTATCCCAATAGAATGAATAGAATGGGTGTCAAAAAGTTAAGAAATCATCGGCTCGTCAAAGTGGAGAGAGCTGCTGCGAAAGATTATCATCTGACCTCATCACCCTACACTGTAGTCGGGTTATTGAGATAAAGAGAAGAGTAAACTCATAAGAGATATATTTTATCGAAAACGCACGTATTTATCTCTTATTCTTTCCTTTTTGTGCTCAGCTATATACACTTCTTGGCAACAGCAAAAAGTGAGCCACTTATCAATTGACTCAATGATTCAATACAATGCCATGAATAAAGTAGATATGGACCTGATCAGGCACGTGCAATCTAATTTTATCTATAACTCACAATACTGAGATATTTAGCTGCCTAGTCTAATCTAAATTATTAGTAAATACCTTTAATCCAAATAAACTTGATTAACATTAGTATCCTAGACTATGCTGTCAAGTAAAATTTTTTTAAATTAAAATCTTTATAATATATTAACATATTATGTGTACTCTAGTCTGACAGTATATTTATTTCGGATTCTACTTCGGAACTATGGTTTCAATACACTGATACAACAATAATATTATCATACTGTACTGTACAAAAACAGGATCTGAGACGGATGTAAAGTCACTTAAATGTACGTGCGTATGCATAGATGTAGCACAATGAAACCAAAGTTACGTCTTGATTACATATCACGTAAACTCTAGTACTAAAATTAGCCAGATGCTCATATTATTGCCAAATATAACAACAATTAATCTCAGTAGGTTTACTTACGAATAAAACATATGCCATACTATTTAGGGTTTGCCAAAACGTAAAATTAAAAGTAGTTAAATTACTCAGAAATGCACTTTTGCTTATGCTGATATATTTGTGTCAAAAGAGCAATAAATTTAATTAATAAATACACAATCATCCCTGTTTCTCAATATCAGGTGAATTACAATAAACCAATATTAACCGAACACTGAAAAAATGTAGTAATTTCCATCAATCATAATTCACGATCGATCCTTCCATGATGTTTTTGCGCATGAGACCGGCATTCAGGATTCCATTCCGGTTACCTCGAACCGGAACCGATCCCACTGAGCTCAGTCCATCGCGCGATTCTGCTCGTAAGAGTGATTTTTTTCCTTCCTCTTTGCAACCAGTCGCAAGCCGGCCGGCGCTTCGTAAACTGCCGATCCGACACTTTTTTGCTCGTCTCTCGTTAATCTGCGATGAAGGCAGATCACTTTTATGATCCGCCGAACGGCTCGTCTTTGTCATATGCTGAGAGCCGACCGCGGCTCTCGTGAGAGCTTAACGCGAGCATTGGTTTAATCAGAAACAGGCGGAAAATAAATCAGATTTTCACCGTGGAAGATTTTTTTCAAAAGACTCGCGGCGAGATTTATAATTTATTTCAATCGGTTCAAGAATGGAGATACGAAATTATATTGGCTGGTTCTATGAAATACTATTAAACGAAGGGTTATTGGGTATACAGTCTCTTTCAAGCTTAAAAACTGAATTTCACGCGTGTACAGTAACGTCGCACCGAAGCGATCAATTATTTGATGCTTGACAAGTAACGATTCACGAAAAGTGTGCTTACATAAATTATCTTTCGAGAAACTACAAGCGCAATCAAGATCCGCGTGAATAAAATTATACCTCGCATAATCGTTATTAGCTGATGTCATGATGCACGTGCATACTCGTATACACAGTGTTCAATGCATTTAATTTCTTCACCGATAAAATGAGAAACATAAATTGCCCGAGCGTTTACTTTAACTCGCTGATAGTCATACTTCTACTACACTGTTGTAAAATGATTGTTCGGCAAATTGATGCACAATAACGAGGGCCAGGCACGTGGACTGACTCAATCAAACTCCCTCGGTGCGTGCAGTACCGAGCAAGTCGAATCACTACTGAAAGTCGTTTCAATAATGAACTTGATTAATTCATTACACTGCCGGTTCTACATTGATTCTGCGCTTTTCTGGAGGTTGAACAAGTTTCAAGGTTTCGGGGTTTGAAATTGGACCAGGAGCACGTTTTCTCCGCGTCTTTGCAAGAAATCAGTTGTTTCTTGTATCGCAGTATTTTTCGAATTGAATATGGATAAATAAGTATACGCTCATACGAATAAGAACCAAAATCATGAGTAAAGCAGAGCTTAAGAACAGCTGGACAATACGAATGAAATGCGATGAAAACAATGAGAAGAAGTGATAGTGGCGGATGCTAAAGTCTTATAGATCGGTGCAACAATAGTTGTCGAACCAATAGATTCGGTGTATGCATTAAAATATTAACAATGTGTTTACCTACTTCGGTGGCGCACGCGCGCTCGCCTCTTCTATTCCCTCTGTACGCGCTGCATACTCATCTTGCACGGATATATACGTATAATATTGTACGCGTATTGCACGTATACACTATATTATACACCGAGCGGCGCGCGATCGGCGACCTTCAGAGCAGCTGTCGTCGTCCACGCCGTCGCCTCTTGCTGCATAACACCATCCGCATCCCCAGAATCTTGGCTTATCAACTCCCGATGCAATTATGGAACATGAGTGACCGATCGTACGGACCCTGTCGGTTGGCTGGTCGTGGGAGGATGCTGGTATCGGTAAATCGGTATAGACTCGATAGCTGCAGCCTAAAGATGACGAGGAGATATTGTATACCTAGTTTCCTCCTATCATCCAAGGTATCAAGATCCACACGAGCGAAACCAGCGTCCGCGACGTGTGTCGGCCACGTTAAACAGCTTTTTCCAACACAGTGTCTGATAAGTAACTTCTTACTTAGAGGAACAAGCTGCTTTCCGGAGCCCCGCGCAAAAATGAACTCCGAGCACTCACACATGCACCGATGATAAAATTCCACCCTTATGCACACCACTCAAAGATATTTCTGTATAAATATGTGTATAAAATAAAGGGACGCGCAAAAAAGCAGCGGCCTCGCGCATCACGGGCGGCGGCAAACTGCAGAGCTAGCCGGCAGCGAAATTCGCATCGGCAGCGCGCGAGCCAACCGCGAGCCAACGTTGCACGGCTGGCTCTCCTTCTCGCCACTTCTCGGCCGGACTGTACACGTTCGTGCAACATTGTAACAATTTGCCTGTTTACCGTACCGTCTCTCTCTCTCTCTCTCTCTCTCTCTCTCTCTCTCGACACACACTAGTTCTCGTGCAGCAGCGCTGCCGTGTGCGCAAAAGATCGCGTGCGTATACCATGTGAGCGCGAAGACGAGAGAGGGATAGCAAGAGGAGGAGGAGGCGAACGTGCGTGCAAGAGCCGCGGTGCTACAAGCTGCATGCATGCAAGTATATATAGTCTGACAGAGAGAGGTGGTGGTGCGGTTTGCCCGTGAGACGAGACTCTCTTGCACCAGCTACCGCGCGTATACACTCGCCTCAGGCTCTCTCGATCGCATGTGTGTACAATACGCGTGCGAGCTGCAGCCGAGTCTGCTGCGTTTGACCGGGCCACGCCAATTGCACGAGCTGGACTCTTTCGGACAGATGATGGGAGCCGTTTGGTTTCCAGTCATTTTCAGCCGCGCCTGTGTTTTTTGTCGTCCGAGTTTACCTACCGATCTGGGACCAGAAGTTGTGCCTGGATTCGAGCTTTCGATAGGATCGGATGGAGATGAGCTCCGTACGAAGATCGGAAGATCGGCAAGCTCGTTACGGAGCTTTTGATGTTCGGTGTGGCGAAAAATCGGCACCGCATCGCCGACGCATTATCATCCCATTACGCTCTGATGCACTTGTTCCCCCGCGGGGAGTAACTTAAGAAACGGAGCTGACTCGGGATCACATCAGAGATGATCGATGGCTCCGCGTGGAGTCCGCGGTAACCTGCACTACCGGCTCGCGTGTGTCCAGGACTTCGGAGGGAGAGGGAGATATGCGGATAAACGCCTTGTCGAGTGTATACATTTTCTCGATGCTCGTGCACTCCTCGTCGTATATTATACAGTCGTCGTCGTCGTCGTCGTCGTAGTCGTAGTAGTCTTTGGTGTACTGTACACGCAGGGCTTACCACCTTCGTCCTCTTTCTACTTGTGCCGCAGATATATATGTATATGCATACCGTATATAATGTACGTACAGTTGGATAAGTATTGGCGCCCGCAGGAGCAGGGTGGCCTGCGAGAGAAACCGGTTGCGGTTTAACGACAGATTTTACATCTGCGAATTTTTCATTTGCAATTAAACACTCGCTTTGTTTTTCACCTTATCTCTTTTTGTGTTCGAGGCACGTTTTGCGATACAACACTTTCTAATATCACGTTTAATATACAAATCAGTCACTTTGGATAAGCTATCGTTAGAGGGAATTGGTCTTAACGTATTGAAAGTAGGAAGTTTTGTGTTCTACATTTTACGAGATAAACTGTAAGAGCTTAGAGGAATGCAAAAATTTTGACGAGTCGACGGCCTAAGAGAAAATTTAACAAAAAAAAAAAAAAATTGCTTCTTCTAATAACTGGAATTCAAACTGATGATTTTTTTGAATAACAATATAGGTACATAAAACATAGCAATCGTAACAACACCTGGGACTAAAAGTTGACGATGTGCTACTTTCACAAATTTGTACTTATAGTGTTAATGCTAATAAGGTCATAATAAATAACCAAATCTAAGTTCCAGCAACTAGTTAACTATCGCTTTACCAAACCGAATGCTTTCCTTTAAAAATGTTCACCAAAATACTGTAGTGTACTGAGCATGATAGGATATGTGGCGTCGTAAATGTTCTAAATTATTCGGTCTGATGCAGTAATAAAACAATTGTAAGCTTGTTTCAGTATATTATGTAACAATACTGTCAAGATGGAAATTCTTAGCAGCTACGATGCATTTTGATATCTGGTCGATCCATAATAAATAATATGAATTCGCTGCATTTGCGTTCTACGGAATAGAATCACAACACATTGTAGGTATTGCATGTTATAAACCTTTAAGTAAGATGGCTTAAGATAACAGTTGCTCAGCTTTCGTGTCATAATCATGTTGGTTTCGCATGTACATTAAGCCAACCACTGATTAATATGGTATGAAAACTACTTTGTGCAATTATGTCATTCAATAAAGTCGTTCGTTCTTCACCGTAACCATATATAACCCGCATTAAAAATAAACTAGTGAAATAAAGTTTTTCGAAAAAAGTATACAATTTTCAAGGGAACCACTTAGCCAAGTAATTTATTTTTAATTACAATACATTTTCCGTAAACTTATACTTATTTACAATTGTTTTGCAAACTCTACCAATCATCGTCGTAATGAAATCAGTCTAAAAAAGACACAGAAAACTATCATGTGTGGAAATTATTTTATTCTGTATGCTATTTGTTTGAAGGATAAGATTCAATTTTTTTACACTACATCGTCGTTTGGGAGTATAAAGATATCAATTTAGCCGAGCTCTAAGAAAGTTACCAATTCAGCCAAGCTCTAAGAAAGGTGCTAATACAGTCGAGCTCTAAGAAAGTTACCAATTTGTCCAAGCTCAATAATAGGGCTAGAATTCATGTGATCGACATCAAGACAACTAAAAGACAACTTGAGCTGCCTTTATGTTATCTGGAAATCGATCTCGAAATCTACTTGGCGACTATGAATTCCACCCTGGCTATTTTTATGGACACGAAAGGATTCTTAGAGCTAGTCCGAACAAGTACCTTTCTTACAGTTCTTTTTGAAATGGAACTTTTATGAGCGCTTTTTTGAATTGATATACCTTTTTTTTTCCCAAGCAACGATATAATCTCAAGAATTTCCCAAGTCAAAATTTTGCCTATAATCAATTCCAGGACCTCCGAAAAATGCTTGGAGTCTGTATGAGCCAATATATGTAGTTAACTTGTGTGATTTTCCAAAGGTGACAGTGATTATCATTTATATTAATACAATGCATTTATAAGCGTAAAAATCTTCACGACCCGCTCGAATAAGCAGTGTTATTTCAAGATCCCGTTTAGCTAAATAATGATTCATTAGTAAAATCCATACATTGTTGCTGTGACATGTAACGTACCCAATTGACTCTTAAAAATTATTCACAAATATATATATATACTTGTATGATACATACTCTACCCTGGATGTACAAAACCAGAGATGTTGAAAATATTAGGGCAGAGTTTTCCTTCAGTTTATAATACTCACTTTATCTGCCAAGAATTCAATAATCTAATGTACTTCTGGCGTATGGACAAGTGTATCGGTCAAGCTTTCACTTTTAAATTACATCCACATGTGCACGTAAATGCAAGCATCATTGTGCATTATACACTATAGTAGCTTATGTAATATCTGGACGAATAAGAATCTAGGCCTTCCTCGATGTTTTCCCTCGCTTCGCTCGGGCAAACAACTTCGAGGAAGGCAGGAATACGTCCCTAGCACCAGGGTGGTAATATACTATATCAGTTGGTTGCTACCATAATAAACAATGAAATTGACTGTATGAAATCACAGTTGTCAACAGTTATGATTTCTCAGGTGCGGCTTTGATTTGTATTTCATTCCAGATATTGATTGATTATTTATTAATTCTTATACATGAGATAAACCATTGACTTTAATTAATACTCTCATGATCACATTTTTTAACGAATATAAAAAACTACGTTATTTTTCATTGAAGTAATTTATCACTGTTGTTGGATATGTTTTTGCATGCATGAAATATTTGAAATGTTAAAGATTTTATGGTGCAATGATAGTTTTCGTGTATTATGATAAGAATTTTTTCATTGTCTTTCCGAGGAAAGAAAACCTCTAAAAGTACAATTGTTTGTATTAATAAAAATGAAAGACAAGAGAGCATGTTTTTAAATTGAATTTGAATAGGTTTTTATTGGCTTTTGAACTTAAAGTTACATAGCCATTTTTATCGAAATGGGGTAAAATACATGAATATATTACATAATGAGATCATTTCAAGAATAATACGTAGATAAATATACACACATACAAACATAATAGAACGAACACGACGAGTAACTTAGTAAACTAGTAAATTCGATTGTAACAAATACTTCTCTGTACTTAAGTAATCGAAGAGAGCGTATTGATTTTTTCATAGCACAGTGCCATCTATCTGGCACTTCAAGACAAGTAGAATTTTAGTTTACACAAGAAAGCACTTACCTTAGCTCAAGTGTTTACCTTTGGTGAGATGACCAGTATCTGTGGTCAGTTGTGGAAACGCCAGTAGGTACACGGAGATCTGTTGTATCAGCAGTAACCACCAGTAATGTTAATTTACTCAGTTAGTCGTTTGCCAAAAGAGTAGTTGTGCACGGTACTGATTTCCTTAAATTTTTTTTTGTTGAATTATTGCTATTGTGTGATATTAGAAAACTAAACATTTTCTTTAGGTAGTTATTACTTTTATTTATGCTATTTTGCTTTTTTTTTTATTTTATTGAGATTTAATCTTATCTATGCAGTATCCATCAGCAAAAAAATCGTATTTTATTTAATTTAACATAACTCGGAACATAATGATCGTTCTGAGCAATTCAAAAAATGTCGATATTTATCGTTGAATTTCTTTACACGTGAACATTAAATATATACATACACATATATTTTCTCCAAATCAAAATTGCAAATGCGGACGAACACTTACCCCTCGAGGATAAGAATGAGAGGGTGATGTTTACCGACGGGGCTCTCCCTCTCGAGCTGAACGAATGCAGAGCTCGAGTAGTTTCAAGTGTTTGACAGCAGGATCGCCAGGAGCTATATCAACTATATATATTACCGGCACGTTGGCGCAGCGGTAGAGTTGCAGTTTCGTCGATCTCCGGAATCAAGTATACAGTGTACGGGCATGTAATAGGCGGGACTCGGTTCGAGTCTCGTCGTTTGCCTAGGGCTCGCTCTGCTTGCTTTTTTCCGGGATTCGGTTAACTGTTTCTCTTACGTTACGGACAACGTGAGCGGGAGGTGTGCAGGAGTTAGTCCTGGTGTTTATACGTAGACACCCGGTCAGGACTCAGGC
>JAPYYV010007030.1:0-15958 GCA_030522625.1 Copidosoma aretas | reverse complement strand
CCGAGCGTTTCTCGATGCACGAGTCGTTACGGGGATGTGCGAACGCGACAGGTTGCTCGTGCATATGATGAAAATGCCATAAGAGGATCGGACTGCAGTTGGGCTGCTGGTGCCGTCAGGTGAGAGAGAGGGTAAGGGGAGACGACGGGATTGTTCGTTTTGTGCCGAGTTGTATTATGGTAATTTCGAGGCGTCGATTGGTTCGAATTGAAAAGCGCGCGAAATCGGCCGTAATGGCGAGTAATGTGTGCGTCGGAAAGCACGTCGTTGAAGGGTGAAAATAACATGTTGGGTATACCTTACGTGCTGTGCGGGAATCCGAGTCCAGGGGTTTGGCTCTGCTTTCATTGTATTTTCAACTTTTTACGTATGTGTACTTTCACACCTGGCGACAGACCAGATTTCGAATAATTACGATTGTCAGCAGCTTGCGAGGTTCTGTAAGTACCAGTAATCGTTCTCGTTGAAGTCTCGAGTATTTAAGTATCGAAAAGAGTTTTAAGATCGGGAAAAACCAGAGATGGTGTCAAATGTCGCTATTCTGAGCTACAACAGTGATTATAAGTACATCGTCAAAGAACGGTTCCGTTGATTTTTCTTGGGAAAATCGTGGTAACTACATGATTTAACTTTCATTGAATCTATAGTTTGAGGGTAAGTGTACAAAGTTAAAATCAATCCAAAAATAAACATATTCAACTTTTTACAAAGTTTCTTAAGAAGTACAGTGTTTTCTAAATTAGCAAAAGAAAGTACGGAGCCTATTCGTTTTATTAAAATATTTGACTAATTTTGACACTGCCGCCTTTCAAAAATCATCGCTCTTACCTCGAAACTAACGTACCATTAGCTTTTTTAATGTACTTTATAAATATACAATATTGACGCCATCTAAACAAACAAAACCAAAAGAATAACATACTCTTTTATTTTTTTTTTTTTTTAAAAAAAAAATTTTAGTTGGTTTTTTTTTTTTTTTTTTTTTTTAAACTGTAAGAAATTAAAAATGTTATCGGTTAATATTATTTTGGATTCAGAATGACTTGGCCATTAAAATTTTTAACTGTTTGTATAAGTATATTTGATAAGTGCCATCAAGAACATTCTCCGAGTCGCAAAACATTTGAGCACGATTATTTTTCTCGGCAACAAAAACTCATGGCGATACTACAATAATATGATTTTACGATAAGTGTATGCACATCTTATATTTTTGCAGAAACCGAACTCCCAACGACCAAAATAAAAGCAATCCATAAAACTTCGACATGGCACCAATAATACACATCAAAAAATCATAAAAAATGGCGACTATTACGTACGTATTTATTACACACGCACTTAGTCCACATGCACGACACGATAATCACTGAAAAACAAAAAATACACGAAGAGAAAAATGCATGCATCAACCGGTTCTCCGAGAAAACGTGCAACACTAAAGACTGAAAATACGCAGAAAATCCCCGAGACCGACAAAGACTGTCAGCATAACATACATCGATAGTGCGTTGTCAGGTTATTGGCTCGCTCCGTATATAAATATACACCTCTTTGGTCGCTCACCTAATGCAGAAACGAAGAGCAGAGGAGGAGGAAGGAGCGAGAAGACCCCCCCCCCCCCCCCCCCTACAGCCCCGATTCTCGTACGCGATGGCAAACGTAACACGATAGCGCGATGCCCCACGCATTTATGCGCATCGCGTGTGTATACAGGCATATGGATGAATGCGAAAGCATCTTTGCGTGTAAAACGAGCTGCGGGCTCTGCTCGCTCGAGTATTAAATCGGGCCCTCTCCCTCTCCGCGTCTGTCTGTCTGTCTTGCTTTCTTTATTTTCTGCCCTCATCGGCTCTTCTTCTTCTCTTTTGTCCCCCGGTCCTTCGATCCTTCTTTTCTTCCTTCGGCGCCAATGCAGCGTTATGGTTTTAGTTTGCGATCCGACGTGCCGTGGGCTTATTTTTTCATCATTATTATTCAAGGTGGTTGTCATAAAAATTTCATTGAATCAAAAAGTTCTCGCAATAAATTAGACGAGTGCATTTCAGTATTATTTTTACAGCATATTTAAATCGCAGAAAGACTTAGCGGTACAGTTTCTGAGAAATTGAATCGCAAAGTTGGTTCCACAAAAAAAAAGTTGAAAATAGTTCAGCAAGCGAATGGTTACGCACCAACTATTTATTTAGTTGCAATAACCGAATTATTAGTTACATTTGCTAAAAATTAGTTACGGTCACGAATATCGTACAGTTACTCTAACCAATTTGTTTGGGTGTGTGATTTTCAACCAAATATTGGTTGAATTAACCAATTTCTTCCGTGCATATGCATAGGATTTTACTGCGTTGCGAAATACAAGTTTTGCACTATCGCTTTAACAGTTTAATTGAGGATGCTTTCAAAAACTGAAGCATCTTTTCAGATAATAATCAGAATGTTATACGTTGAAAATTTGAATTTAGCGATGCCGTTTCAAAGATGTATTATGCTAATGCAAAGTGTGTTTTCATTTAATACATAGAGTGTGGACCAGGATAAAAGATTGTATACTAATTTGGCGTTAAAGTATTACATTTTAGATTTTTTAGTAGTTTGTAATATTTTATGCTATGCTATGTGATAGTTTACATGCTTTTTCAAGAATAATCGTCGGATGACAATTTTATTTTCTGTAATTTACAGATAGGCTGGACCATAATAACCCCTATAAGTTGTGAGTAAGAAAAAAAAATAGTTGTGGGCTATAGAGGAAAGAATTATCCGATAATTATAATGTGAGGCCTCTTACCTGACGAAATTGTAATTATTTGAATCACAAATGCTCTTTAAAATAGTTTCTCCTTCCAAGATTTTCAAATATTCGTGGCAGATTCTTTCTTTTATTCTTTTGAATATTTTTTTGTTTTGTTGTGTTTTTAAAAATAACAGTATAATTATACAAGTAAGAACAAAAAAGAATAAAAAGAAATCAAAATATTATTTGGTTAATACTATGCTGTATTAAATCGTTTGTTTGAAAAAAGAGCAAAAAGAAAGTTTAACCATTGAAATAAAGTTGTAGAAAAAGAAAAAATAAAAAAAGTAAAATTTACCTGTTTGAAATTCAATTTTATCATTTTTTGTGACATCAATTCAGCTATTGGCCAATTAAAAATAAAATACATAAAAATGAATTTGGAAAAAATGAAATGATAAGCTGACATGCTCGAGCAGCAGAAAGGCAACACATCTACCATTAATTCAAATTCATCATTTTTTGTAATTCGGAACGAAAAAAAATCGTTACGCTTGCTTCTGCTCGAGCATTAAATCAGATCCGTGTATTTTTATGCTTTACAATTGTTTTTTATTCAAAACTCACTTTTCAATCATATTTTATTCATCGACATCGAAGTGTTACGCTCTCATATATATTTGTATAATTTATAATATAGTTTAAATGTACGAATTTAAATACAAGCGTTAAACATTTATAGGTATATAGCTACTCGTAGAGTCGCAAAATTTCGCTAATCTTAACTATTTACTAATGGTGTAGTTACCAGCGCTGATAAATATTATTTCGACGATGCTAATTGGCAGATTATTTACAAAATTACCAACAGCACTCGAGCGTCAAAAATACTCGTCTAAGAGGGTATTATATTATATAAAACAATTCTAATGACTACAATTAGCGCATCTGCGATGCTCATCTTTTACCCTACAGTTTATTTTCCTAAATGAAATTGTACTACAGTTCTCTCTTGTTACACATCTCATTTTCAATATTTCATACCCACAACTAGACGAATAACCTCGTTCCAATGCATGTAATTTTCTTGAAAATGACTGATTCCACCAGCTCGATCAAAAGTTCGTGAAACTCGAGACCAATTTCGATGAGCAACTATACGAATGTAAACAAGATTTACTTCGAGTTTCAAGAATAAGCAGCTTACACCTCGGCTCACACTGAAGAAAAAATCGCCGAAAAAAGTGTTATGTATTATATTCTACGAGTATAAGTTAATTGTTAATTCTAGCGATAGCTTCATAACCTCAAAATTATAAATGAAACTGTACAGATTCCGTATATTTATTCCGTATGAATAAACTATATTAGAACTCAAATTGTAATCCAAAACTCACTGTCTCGTATTTATCTAGAAACAGCACGCATTTACGAATAATAATAATATTGTGTTCATAATTCGACTATTTACTGTTACGAGGTTTACATTTAAATAATACATAAATTGTACAAACGCTCCATGCTTTCCAACTAATATAGTTGCATACGCAAAAAATCAACAGTGTATTCAATGTTTTATATCATTCGTTTGAACTACGTTTTCCATGAGACAACAGACTACGAAATTGATTTTTTTTTAAACTAAAAGTACTTAATATACTATATACATATTTCGAGAAGAGACGTAATATTCCATCAAATCACAAACTAAGAAGTGTATGTTTCTTAGCGTATAAGTAGGTAAATATTAGTCAATACGTAATTTCCAGTTAGTTATTCGAAATATTATAACATCGCCGTATATTACAAGTCGAGTATTAAAGCTTTTGATAATTTTACTTGATCTTTTACAATAATCTATTAGAAAATTTATCAAAGTATACATGTCGTAATAATCACAATCGCCATAGGATATTATCATGAGTCATAGAAGTAAGGGCCACATCGAAAACATTAAAGGTTAGCTTTACTCGCTGCCATTGTAACTTTGGTGTTCCAAGCAGCACTTGTCAGGATAGGTTAGTTTGACAACCAACCATGAACCAATAATAATAGTACATTCAGTAGAATTCCATGAGCATATACTATACACATCTGGATTAAATTCTACTGAAAGTGTTATCACTGGAATAAATTGCTTAGAAAATTAAACCAATTAGTTTGCGACTGTTCTTATTTGCCCTGACAAACTTAGCCTGGATCATCAGAGCTAGAACAGCATGAGCACAGCAAAACTAACCTTACCGCATCTTTTTTTCAGTGCAAGGAGAATCAAATGTTTCGGTTGAATGAGAAAACTGTGGTGATTGGTAGAGTGAAAAATGAAAGTTTATAATCGTTGCTCTGACGGAGAATAAGTGGGATCCTAGAAAAAAAAAATCCTCCCAAGAATCAGCGTATAAAAGAGCACATGTATCTCATAGGCATGACGAAAGGTTAGAGGAGCGGTACTAAAGAACCCACCTTACAATAAACCAACGAAAATTCCCCGAGTTTCTCCCTCCGAATCAACCCTAAATCTACATCGTATATTATGTATTTACACATCCAAAACCCCAAAAGTGTACACACCCATCACAGGCAGGCAGACAGACAGACACCAGAGACGCGCAATGATCGTCCGAAAAACCACCACATATCACCGAACTCTCAGTAAACGAAACGCCCTCCTCCTCCTCCTCCTCCTCCTCAATGCCGCCCAATGTAATTCTGCAGGGCGAGCTGGTAGATAATGTAGTTTTGCAGTGCGCCCTCTAGTGACTTTAAAAAGCCCTGCCACTGACCTTTCTCGTAGTTTATCTGTTTCTCCTGCTGGCGCGCGTTGTCCGCCGCGACCTTGAGCAGGCCCTGGATGTTCCTCAGCAGGGTCTCCGTGCTGGACACCGCGACAGCCGGCTCCGGAACGCCTATCGTGGCCGCGCTGCCGCCGCCGCTGCCACCGTTGCCGGCACCCACGCCGACACCGCCACCACCGGCGCCCGAGCCGGCCTGCGATACCGCCACCGCGGCCGCCGCTGCCGCTGCGGCGGACGCTATCTGCGAGTAGTTCAGCGCCTGGGGCGGGCTCTCCGAGCCCGGCGCCGTCAGCGGCAGGTTCTCCGAGGCGTCCAGCAGTTCTGCAACAGCGAGAGCTTGCACTAGAATCTATTTTTTTTGCCTGTATTTGTTGTTTTTACATGTATTTCTGTGGAAAAATGTTTCGAAAATAGGAGGTTGGTTTTTGCAATTTTATACAACGATTAAGACGACAATACATTGACGTTTGGGTATTTCTGACACTTATTGGACTAAAGACTCGGATTGAGAGTGGTGAACGCGCATGCTTCGATCTCCAAATTATCGTCCTTAGTCGTATGCACATTGTAACACTGCAATCATGTTTACGTTTGATCATCTTTGAAAATTTACGACTCATACAATCGTCAAAAACGAAACTACAAAGTTCTTCGCAGTAAACATCAAAGTATCTACCTCTACAAGAGCAACAGATCCGGTTTATTGAATAAATAAAAAAAAAACGCTAGGCGGGAAAATCGCCTACAAAAATAAGGTAAGGAATCGATGGCTGCAAGTATTGACCGTATATGGATACGTCGAGACAGCACCGATAAATAAATTGGCTCGAAAAAAAGGAAAGACAGACTGTCGTCGCCGTACCGTGTGCGTGCGCAGTTAAACGTGTACATTGCACACGTACAAATACGAGCTTAATTCGCGGGGCATTTAATTCGATTGCGGCGAGGCTAAATCAAGGAAAAGGGAATGGGGGGGGGGGGGCTGACGATGGGCAACAAGTAGATTTCCGAGCTTTACAGCCTCGAAACACGCACGACTCGTAATTCTCCTGCAAACGTATTAACGCGCGCGCTTCGCTGTTATTGTTGTTGTCGGGGGGGCTGTACGAGCGGGTACGCGCGCTCGTTTTTCATAATATATTCGCGAAACTTGCCCTTTCCAGAGAGATTGCGTGCACGCGAATGCTGTGTCGTCGTCGTCTTCGTCGTCTGCGGCAGAGAACTGCACTGCACGTATAGATGTGGGTTGTACCTGCGGGTTTCCTTCGTTCTGATATGTTTTTACGCGGGAGCTTTTTTTATAATTATTATTCAGACTCAGGTGACGTGTCGTGCAGACCACGTCTGCTTGCATCGTGGATCGTAAAAATTCAACATTAAAAGGCGTACGCACTTTTTTCCTAAATCAAAATGCACAATTTACGATCGGACAATGTCCGATACCAATCACATCGAGAAACATAAGACGCACTATACGCTTTATCAGATATGCAACTGCATCTCGAACTGCATGCTCTATCGATCATATTCCTTATCCCAATTAACCCAGAGGATCAGTTTTTATCAGGAAAATTAGGTTAAACTGGCATACGCGGATTGTTATGGAATTATTGAATCACTTTATGGGCTCGAGGTCCTACGTAGTTGTGGCGATAGTTACAGAACAACTACTTACAGTTCTCTTCAGAACAGATTCAATGAGATTATCGTTACAATTGTTTTTTAGAACCATCGTTCCAAGGTGATTTCGAAATCAAGATTTGAGCAACGTTTGAAGTCATGCTGGAGTCCAATTATAAAGACGAGACTCTCGGTCCGGCTAGCAGGTTGTCTGTTTACGAGAACGGAAGCAGATTACTACACATGTATGTACGACGCTCTTTAAGTGGGAAGTATTGTGCAATCTGTGTACAGGGGCAATGTGATCTGAACGTTCAGTAACGATGTCAAACCATAAAGCACTTAGGCGACGTGTCAATCTAGTGGGTAGAATGTGAAGAGCAACATCTGCACAAAAATCAACATCATAAAAAGCCAGCCGTTTGATAAAAAACATACGTTCATTCCTCTGAATACATTTGCGACATTAACGGAGACAAACAGGAGTAGAGTAGCCTTTACGTAAAGCGTTTGAGAGAAAAGGTCCCAGAAAGAATGTTATCAAGGTGGGCGCGATTAGTTTTATAGAGTCACTGAGAACTATATTTTCACGATCAATATATGATATTCAATTCGCTATATCTCGTACTCTTGCCAAATAACCACGTTTTCTAAACCACGATGCTTTAGTTTTATCGTGATTCACTGTCCGAACAATATGTGGAATATCAGTCAACACTCTTGAACGATCCTTTATGAAGATAGAGAAGTAGAGTGTACCAGATAATAAATATCCAGATAATAGATATACTAAAATCAAAATCAACAACATAAATTATGTGGCTCAAATCAAAGGATACTATGAGGGCTCTTTATCATCGAGGACTTATCAAATATGATCGTCAATCGCAATGAGCGCGGTATGTATACTATGGTATTTACGGAAGCTCGATGATTCTGGACAGAATGGATAGCACAAATTGATTAATTTTTCTTGAAACTACTGCTTCTAGGATTTTTGATGTTGCAAATAAGATACCTCTAAGTCGAATGTGAAAATAATCAATAATATATGGTTTTTGTTTAGGAATAGGAATTATCAGGGATTTTCTCTAAACATAAAGGGATGAGGATAATTTTAATGAAGAACCAAAATGTTCAGGAGTATCAGCATAATGAACGGCAGTGAAGTTTCAGTGATGCTGATGGAAATACTATTAGGGCTACAAGCGTTGGACTTACATCTGTAAACTGATTTTTTACTATGTTTAATATACGCTTGAACTCTGCAAGATCACTATCACGATTGAAACGTCCATATAACTTCTAGGTTTTATTTCTGGCGCGAATAACTACTTTGATATCACTGATAAGCCAACAGTATGTTGTTTTCTTAGAAATGAAGAGGCACACAGAGGCATATTAATTGAGGGGCCAAGGAACATGGCAGAAGAGCTCTGAACCTTAAGATCAAAATTACAGTGGTTTATACATAAGGATTCCTATCAACAGATTGCAAATCGCTTTCAAGCCTCCTCATTAAAGATATGACAAGAACGACACGTAATGGTTCTACTTCATACATGTGGAACATGGCAAAGGAGCTATTTTGATAGTAAGCAATGTTTTGAAATACTTGGAACCGAGAAAGAGGAACTTGAATAAATAAAAAATACATTATCAAAGCACGTACAATCAACTTTAGATAATAGAAGACTCGCTACAGTGTGAAGGTCAAAAAGGTATTACGTAGAAGTTGAGGATGTTGAACTAGGCATGCAGGACTGAATGGGATGCGGAGCCACTAGAGTAGCCAATATCTAAGTCACAAAGAAGAATAGAAATATCAAACGGTGCTGCGAACTCAATAATTGCTGATTTAAAATCCGACTATTACGTAAACACATTTGCAAGAATTATTTGCATTATAATCGTGCAAAGGATCCTGCAATGCTCAACGATATACGATGTTATATAAAATCACGTACATAAATGTGGTGATACGTCTGCCCTTAACACTTATAGCCTGTCTAAATGACCGTAAATAGTCAAATGCCCAGCGGAGTTGTGTGGTTTCAACCAAAATTATACGAGATTATTCGTACGGAAGTAAAAGAGCTGATATCAGTGATTTCACTCAAAGTAGAAAGGGTTTCTACACAGCCGTTCATGCGAATGTGATAGTACTGGATTGTGCAGGAGAAACTGCCGAACAAAAGCAACACGCACCGATCACTGCGAATCGATCATCAATACACCAAAATCTCCCTGAACCGAAATTCCTCCTCCATCCTCAGACGCGAGCCTCGTGCTGACCCAACCTGAGCGCCCCCCCTCCCCCCTTCTCCAATTCGCACGGATAAATAAGAGCGTCGTCGCCGCGGTGTCCGGGCTCGCGCGCTTTCTTTCCCGAACTACTTTATTGTCCGCGATAATTGTAATGGAACGCGCGATACGCCGGCCGCAGCCCCCCCCTCCCCCCCCCCCCTCTGGCGCCTTATCAAAGAGGTGCCGTCGAATCAGTCTCGGGGGCGCGAACATTAACCCGGCCGGGCCGTAAGAGCAGCGAAAGGGGGGAGGGGGGGGGGGGGGCCGTAAGTCAGCCGAATGCCGTTTCGTGCACACGTGTATGCGCGCGGAGCCGAGCGGGGCGCTGATAATTAAAAGACGATACAATAAACCACCTATCGACGGCCGTAAAGCAGGCGCCTCTCTCCCGACCCTCTTCTTCCTTTTCCTAAAGCTCAGGCCGGCGGGGTTGTGTGCACACGTGCACGCGTATACGAAAGATCGAGCGAGCCTGCGGTCGCCTGGATCGGTCGGTCCGCCGATTATACCGGCATGCGCAGGGCATGTGTGCAACGGCGGTTCAGAGAGAGAGAGAGAGACCACTTAGGCGAGAGAGAGAGAGAGAGAACCCACACGCACGCTCTCGCGCACACTCACGTGGGTAGGTATAACTCTGGCCGCTCGCCCGGGGAGGTCCTCAAATCGTGTGCAATGCGTCTCGGAGACCCCCGGGCGGACGTGTCGAGCGAGCCGCGGAGAGCTGATAATGTACGCGCGACGAATTATTGGAAAGGGCAAACTGGATGTGAGTATGCGCGTGTATGTACATACAACGCATGCAAGCGTGCGCGTCGTTGCGGAGGCGAGATAGGCAGGGGGGCCGCGCTCGCGAGCTTCCGTTGGATGTAAGGCTGTCGCGAAACTCGTTCTAATTGTACGAATGGTCTACTTGTTGTTGTTGTTGTTGTTGTTGTTTCTGATTCGCATTAGCATGGGATTACGGACGGAGATGAATTATTGAGCATCGAGTTGCTTTTGAGTTTTATACGAGCGCGGGTCGGTGGGTTTTCTGGAAGGAGTCGGCGCGAGGATAAATTTCCGTGACAGCTGTCTTGTAGGCAATATCGGGCGCGTTGTTCTGATGGGGTGGAAGGAACGAGCTGTAATGCGCGTGTACGGAAAAATGAGAGAAGTTTTTTAGGTGCGGGTGGGATGGATCATGGTGGGAGGTCTTGGAAATTGGAAAGGACATTTTTCAACGCACCCCGTTTGGACACCTTGAACGTGTTTTCAAAAATAGGAGGGGATACAGATAAGTGGATCAGGAGTGACGGCCTTTCTTGAGTTCTGTTGGATCAACAATTTTTTCAATTGTCCAAGATTTTGGCTCTTGGCTTGATTCAAGAAGAAACCGAGCTTATTTTTTTTTTTTTCCATAAACCCAAGAGTTTTTGATGAATCTCTGAACTTGACAAATTTTCAACTTGTAACTATATGGTTAACGCGAAAATTCCGATGATCAGCCAAAGAATTGCAACCATCCCGAAATTTACTTCAAACCCAACGATTTTTCAAAGATCAGCCTAAAACCGACCAAAGCGTTTACCACACGATATTTCTATGTTTTCAACGAGGTTTTACAACCCCTCCCACTTTTAAAGATAAAAACCCCATTACTTTTTCAAATTTATAAGAAACCTCCTTTCTGTAGTTCTTCCGTGGAGAATCGCTCGTGCATATCTCTGACTTCCTCGAATTACCCACCTACATCAGCGAGTGAACGATGCGTTACGCATAAATATGCATACGATCGAGCACGAAAATACTCGCCTCGCCGCACGACCGTCAGATCGAACCAGTCTCCCCGTATAAGAAACAACTGTCCACAACTTGTCAAACAAACGGACTATGGCCCAGACTGCGGACAATTATTCAACTTGTACACGTCAAAGGAAAACGATCCAAAACACACGAGCTTATACAAAACGCCGAGCAAAAAAAAAAAAAAAGGGAAAAAACTGCCGCAAAAACACCACACCGGTACAGAAAGGCACGCATAATACGTCGATTCCCCGGACGGCGCGCCTCTCGCCTGCACTTTGTGCGCCTCTCTCGGCCTTATCTCCTACCCCGCCTCCTCCTTCCACCATCGCGGGTTCCTCGTTTTGTTTTTTCCCCTCCCCATGCCCGCTGCATTTCTTTGTCCCACTCTCTTTCCCAAACACCTGAACTTTACACCGCGAGCGCAGCCCTCGGACTCCCACATGCAGCGGCTACCGCTGACCGGCCGCATGTGTACCCATGATAGTCTCGAGTGCGCATCGGGTAAAGGAAGCGAAAACAAGAGACGATGGGGAAGGGCAGTAGCCAGCGCCCAATGGAATCGGCAAATCGGCAAGCTCGCTCGTGTACATTATATATACATATATAATACGCGTATATATACATATTGAGAGAGAGAGAGGCTCCTCTCATTAAATCAGAACGGCATTCCGTGAGCGTGTAGACTCCCACGGGCGCTGGCCAAAGCGCAGCCTTATTTTCCTCCTCTCCTCTTGGTGCATGTAATATATATATACATCTACTATGTATACGCTGTGGCACAGTACTAGGTGTATTACCATCGGGGGGAGGAAAGGAGAGCGCTATGGATGTTCATCGTAGCAGTTTTGCGGAGGTTCTCTCTGCGCTACTGATGCTGTTGGAACTGCAGCTGTAATGTATATTGGTATACGAACATACAGGGAAGGATGCACCGGTGCGCATTACGACACGCTGCGCGACACGAGCACGAACCCTCCCGGAGGAGTTCTAGAGAGCACCACTCATGCACGGGCTTTTTCTCTGCTTTTTTTTTTTTGTTTTTTTTTTCTTAATCGCTGTTCCGTTCCGGCCGCAGCGTAATCGAGGGGGTGGGAGGGAGGCTTCGGTTGTTTTTTTTTTTTTTTATTTGAGGTGGATTTACCGAGGACTTTTCACAGGACTGTTTCCCAAGTTGAAATCATCCATCGTTTTGGAGCATGGACTGGGAAAATAGAAAAGGAGACCTGCGCCCTCTCCCACTGCCTTTGACGCGCTGATGTGATCACACCGGCGAGGAAACTCCGGATGGTTCGGATAATTTTTTGATGACTCATGGATGAAACAGCATCGCGGCACTATACCAAGTTTGATAAAAACGCTCTTTTTTCCAATCCAAATCCGAGTCGGCTGTGCCATTTACCCAAGCGTCGATACGTTCTCGGAAGGAGAGGAAAGTACGCGCGTCGATCGGTCGTGCCCGAGAGCGCGGGCCGAGAGGACGAAAGGACACACGTGAGAGTGCGATAATCACGCACCAAAACGCGCCGCGGCGCTCGAGAAAGGGAGAACGAGCCGAGGGGCCCAAACGGATTGGGGAGGGGGGGGGGGGCCCAATTGGACGGACGTCGTTCAGCTTCAGCGCCGGGATGATCGATGGGCTCCGGGGGCCCCGTCTCGCTCGGCACACCGCCGCCGTCGTGCATTTGCGAGCAGCGATATAATTATTTCGCGCGCGCAAGTATGCAACGGTGAGTAGCGGAGGGGGGGATGCGCGAGATTACCAATCAGCGTTCCTTAATGCGCTCTCGCCCCCCCCCCCCGTCTTTCTCCGCGCTCGCGGGCTGCGAATTGGCGATTGTTCTCTTTTTTCCGAACCGCGTCGTCATCCGTACACCTGTGTGCACACGAACGCAGCTCGTTTTTCGGGGAGAATCGTCTAATTAGCGGGCTAATTATACGCGCGGCTCGTCGTTTAATTGGCTGCGCCCGTTGGGTGGGACCCGAGAGTGATTTGTCAGCGATGCTCGTCCCGAGCGATCGGACCCCGGTGCCGGCACGCGGGCCCATCAGTTATGCGGCTGCGACAGCTGTTTGCTCGTCGTTGCGGCGTCTTCTCTCATTTTCTCGTTTGTTCTCGTCGCGCGTGTACGAGTCGGGTCGCCGATCGCGGGGGGACATTTTGAAAACGTGTTTTTTCGGTACACAAGCGGAAAATACAATGGTATGCACCGACCTTCGTCCTTCTCGTTCTCGTCCTCGAGGTCCTCGGAGAGGTTGTCCTCCTCGTCCTCGTCGTCCTGCGAGCGGTGCGACGCGCCGGCTTCGCTGCCGGAGTGCTCGCCCACGCTGCCGCTGCCGGCCGTT
This sequence comes from Copidosoma aretas, assembly GCA_030522625.1. Taxonomy (NCBI): domain Eukaryota; kingdom Metazoa; phylum Arthropoda; class Insecta; order Hymenoptera; family Encyrtidae; genus Copidosoma; species Copidosoma aretas. The sequence continues at coordinate 2,371 of JAPYYV010007030.1, read as the reverse complement.
TTCGAGAGGTTCAGCACTGGACTGTGGCCGTTTGAGGAACCTGCGAACATTTCAGTCGACTGGTCAGTCTTCTCGTCCCGCCCTTCGAGTATTGTCGAACACGTTGGTGCATGGGTTCAGGATTTTGTCGACGCACACCTCATTGGATATTTGTAAGAAGTTTGAATTAAATTAAAAGCTTCGAGCTTTGATCTCATCGATCATTATTTATCTTAAGGAGGCGCTTTGCCGTATATGCTCAAAACACTTCAGCGACAAAGAAATGTTCAATCATAAACTTTCAATCAAAATGTCATTTGACTATAATCGTAGTACCAAAAAAACCTACTACTTTCGGTACAAAATGGATGATGCATTATTTCGAGTATTGACCGTTCATGATGAAAATTTATTATACCTGTCACTTTGAGTGCGCACCTTAACTGTCAAAAACTCGAGTGAGAAACTTTGCGATTCTATTTCCCTGAAACCTCAAATTTCAACCAGTCCCGTGTTGCGGCATAACAAATATTTAGTGTAAATTCATACAAAATCCGATGAGAAAATAAAAGTTGGAGAGTGATCTCCTCAAAGCGTTGCAAGTTCGCATAAATATATTAAACACCCATACTTTACGGTTGACGACAAAGCGTCGAATCAACCCAACACGGAAAAAGAAAAATATTTACCACTATCATGCTCAAACAGAACGAATGAAACGCACATGCATCAAAAGAAAAGGAGACGCGTATCGGTACCCCGAGAGCCGTCACATCGATCTCCCGCCGAGCAAATAATATAAGAATAGCCGAGAAAGCGGGGGCGAGGGGACCGTGGGCCGCGAGAGACCGCTGAAAAATCGTCGAAACGCCGAGATAAGTCGGCCGAGATGTACTCCCCGATTGTGTTCTCCGCCCGCGTGCACAGGGCACACAGGCTGGGGCTCGCCTTTCCCGGCTGACAAGATGATGGATCTTGTTCGACCGCGCGGATCCTTCGCTCCCCTGCGCCGTCGATTTTCGCCCGCGGCCCGTGTTCGCCCGCCCCGCGCCTCCTCCCATCGCCGCTTTTTGCTCGTGCGGTACTGTACGCTTGCGCGCGTCCGCGCAGCTTTCTAGTTTCTTATTTTTCGCGCATCGATGCTGCAGGGTTGCCCCAAAAAATACGTATCGCCTGATTAGTACTTGATACGGTGGACCAGCCTTGGGCGCGGATTTTTTTCCCCGACCGTGAATAATAATTCGAATGACACGAATCCATCTGGGGGACGAACTGGCGGGTGAAAATGATTGAATTTAAAAAATGACGAGAAAAAAAAAGCACACCGGTAAACCGAAACCAACTAACGCGAGACCCGGCGGACGAACGAACCGCGCGCATCGGGGCAGTGCGTTGATTTTCACTCTCCCCAATTTGTCTTTCTCCCCCCCCCGGTTAAGCGGGTGTATGTACACGCACGGGGGCGGAGGGACGCCGGGCGCATTTGGCCAAACCGCACGCGCTCGCAGATCCCGGACTATTTGATACCCGAGCGTTTTAATCCTGACGTGGATGAATTCTGTTTGGCCGGCCGCGGGGAGTGACGCATCGTCCCCCCGCTCTGGCGCTCGCCCCGGTTTTCTCGGTTTTTGCCGTCTGAGCGCGGCGGGGCCGGGGGGGCGACGCGGGGGTTAAGCGCAGTCGCGATTAAAACGTTGCAGGCGCTTGAGGGAGCCCGGCTTCGGGGGGTCGCGCCCACCGCCGAGTGATTTCGTGAGTTATCGGATCGCAAATGAGGATCGACGGAGGGAATTTTTCTAGATAGAATTGATCATTTGTCCCGCGGTTTTTGAAAATAAATCAATGCGAACGATTTCGCGTATCGCATGCGCTGGTTGAATCTGAGGTGACGGATTTTAACGGAAATATTGTATACTTTCAATATCACAGTTTTGGAAATGAAGCCGCGCGGTTTTTTGAAAAATTAAAAAGTTCGACGCTCACACGCAGACTTGTGAAAGATGACATGTATATTATCGGTCACGACGTCGAAACTGTTTGCAGTTTTTATTTAAAACTAGTACATTATTTTAAATAACAAATTAAATCAATACTCGAAGAGGCAAACTGGTATAACCGTTCTTAAGATAAAGTAATGAAAGATATTTCCTACCTAAGTCAGAAAGTGCGGCAGAGCCTTTCTGCCCTCGGGACGCATTTTCGGCCCTCCTAATCACACACGGGCAGGAAAATGCGCCCACGGGCAGAAATTTGCACTTTCTGCCCTCGGTACAAAAAATGTTCTCCACACCTCGGGCATAAATATATACAACAACCGCGCCCTTCGTATTTTCTGCCCTAGGTAGGAAATGTACTATAGAGTAACGTTTTTATACATACTGCCCATCGGGCC
>JAPYYV010007029.1:0-29100 GCA_030522625.1 Copidosoma aretas | reverse complement strand
TCTCGTATAATATTTTTCTTGCCGAGGGCGCAAAGTGAAATTTTGCGCCCGTGGGCACACTTTGGGCCCGCGAAAGTACTTTGCGCCCTAGGGCAGAAAAAAATTTTTCGCCCGGAGGGCCGAAAAAATTTTTCTGCTTGTGGGCGAAAAGTACTTTCAAGGGCCCAAAGTGCGGCCAGAGGGCGAAAAGGCTCTGCTGCACTTTGGGCCCTAGGTAAGAAAAATATTTTGGGCTACTTTTTGTGTCTTTGCCATAAAACGCATCTTAAACAACACTCTCGAATCTGTTCTTTAAAATGTTGTTATCGATATTATCACCTGAAATTTCACACACATATTGAACAATTATTCGAGATCAAGATATTTCAATTCCATGTGATTATTTATCACTTCACATTTTAATATAAGCTCCTTAAACTTAGGTCATTGCACGTTTTGCATATGTGTGTTGTGTGTGTTTATGTAGCTGTATCTATGAATTAACGAACATTGTAAGGCTACATCGAGTTGATGAACAGGTCACGCTGCGACGACAGCAATCATTCCCCTCGATCTGCCTCGAACGCGAAATCTAACTGCCCATTATTCGCTTGTAAAACAATGAATGCATCACGAACTCTCGCGGCACAAAGACCAGAGAAAATCAATGCTCATTTCCCCGAATGGCACACTCTAGTGGAAGACGCGCAGCAGTGTTTTTATTTTAATAAGCGACCGCACGAGATAGTCGCATATGCTTACGAAACAGTTACAATATCCCGTACTCAAGCATAACATTAATAAATACGTAGTCAAAACCGGGACGCGATGACAATTATACGCACCAATCGATTCTGCGTCGCGACCCACCCACTTAATAAACATCCGAGTCGGAGACAACGTCATCCCCCGAACAACGCTTATAAATATGTATAGACGTCCTACAAGATCGAGGATGCGCCACCGTTTGGAGGATAATCAGCGTTTTCGGCTCATCAGCCGCGCTATTAGCGGTACTGCACGCCTCCCGTAAATACAATGAGCCCGCGAGCGTCAACGAATATGCACGCACTTACGGCGCGGAGATTAATTACTGGTGTACAGTACGCGACGCTACGTTCGCGCGGTAATGGCACGAGTATAGCGTACGTACGCGTTCACATATACATGCACACTTGAGTAATTGCGCTCGAGGGGCGAGCACACTGAGCAGTAGCTCGTATAATTAGAGTGCCGGCAGGTTATACCTGCGCGCTCTAATGACATCAAAGCCGCCCGTGTGCCTGTTTATAAGTATACTTGTATACGAGCGCAGCGACTCTCTGACGAAATAAGACCGACCTAAAAAACGACGGCCGCCTCGGCTGTACACGTATACCGGGAGAGGCGTGTACCCACCGCCGTAGGTCTGCACGCATTATGCATTATATGCCCGCGACGCCGTGCAGGTTTTTTCTTTCTTCTGTTTTCTTCTCCTTCGTTCGCTCGTTGCTCGATTCCGATAGCGCGCTTTGCGTGCGCTGCAGCAGCACACACGTGCGGAGTGGCGCGCGGGCTGTGAGTTGAGCGGGGTGTCGCGGTCACTTTGTCGCTTTAGAGAAAAGGCGTACAGGCTCGCTGGTAGGAACGGTTTAATTGTCGCCGCTGGCTGGTGTTGGGAATTTTTTCTTCGTACGGTCCGTGAACGGTTTTCAGGGACACGGTCGATCCTCCTCTGATTGTTCGTGCGTTTGGCGTTTGGATGTTGTGGACGAAAATCGTTTTTTTTGTGTGGTGAGTTCTGTCTTTTGTTTGTTGTTGATAGTATTTTATTTTTGATCAATAGAAAATGAAAACGGTGCTAACGGTTTAATTGTCAAACACCGATCATTAGTGTCCATTCATCTTTTGTAGAAGATCTGTTTACTTGTTGGTATTCGATCGAGGAGATGCGGATCGATTTAGATAAAAGAGCATAACAATGAAATGTGACCGCTCGATTTTTGTAGATTTCAACTACATGGTGTCCTCTGGCCATCCTCGAATATTTTTTCAAACCATCTGTTGACGATTGCTAATATAAATTACTGATCTAGTCGAGATGAAATAAAAAAAAAAAACTGTAGCTCGAAATAATCTTCTGTCATCTGATGATAAGTAAACCTTGACGAACATCGTTTTTCACAGTAAGTGCACACGTTGTCAACCCTGCTTCTTAATAACATGTAATTCTGAAAACCCAAACTTTAGCCCCTTACATAACCAAACAGCCAACCACCATCACACCGCATAAATCACCACCGCGACCACCATCAATAACAACAACAGCAGCAACAACACCTCCGCGCCTCCGTATCTCCCCGATCTCTAAATTCCTTGCTCTTGCTACCGGCACGCACACACACACAACACCGATCGGCCAGTTACGCTCGACCGCCCTATAAATCGGCACACGGAGCAGCGCTCGATTTTCCCATACGGTTCCTCTAGTGCTCGCGTTACGTGCACCGACCCGAGGAAAAAACGTCCAACGCACATTAGAGACACACATGGAGAGAGCAAGAGAGAGAGAGAGAGAGAGAGAGAGAGAGAGATTACGCGAGCGAATCAGTCCGCGGAGGACTACAACTAATGCTCCACTTATCGAAAAAAAGCGTCCGGTGCATTGTGAATGTGTATTTATACATACATACGAGGAGGTTGGCGCACGTAACCAGGCACCCACACACAGAGTCAAAAAGACGGAAGTAGTGTCCGACAGGGCAATTATAATACGTACACCCGCGTCTCCGCGTTTTCGCGCACAAGAACGTGCGCAAGTAGGTGCACATGTGCATTATATGCACCCGGGCGTAAGTATATGCGCTTTCTGGGGCGATCTCGGCTTGCGATAGTCGCTCCATTGCACGTGTACGGTGGGTTTGGTAACCGCGGTCTCGCTCGTGGCCGCGCCCTTTCTCACACTGGGCAGCCAATGCCGAGCGGTAAATTTCCGCAGGCCGAATATATTCGTCAGCGCCCTCGCTCGCAGTTGATGTTGTCCCGAGCGCGAGAACAACAAGCGGGGAGTGCGAGAGTTGCCGCGAGAGCATTTTTGAAAGTGCGCGCTGATTTTCGAGCTGTACTGCTGCTGCGTGTGTCTATTTGCTTCGGGAAAGTTATTGGAGGACGACTGAAGCGATTGTACTGGTGAACATGTGCGTGATCTCAGGATTTTTGTGGATTCAATGCTTTTAATACTTGTGATTGTATGAGTTATTTACTTTTCAGGTGGTCGATTGTAAAAATGACAGTACACATATAACGAATGTTATACACCCAGTTCAAAAAGATCATGTGATTTTTCACGTGATGTTATCGAAATACGTAATTGATCACATGAATAATCACATGTAAAAATGACATAGTACAAAGATAATGGAATATTTAGCACCCGGTTCGAAAATATCATGTGATTTTTCACGTGATATTATCGAAATACGTAACTGATCACATGAATAATCACATGATGTGCAATAATTACATGATAAATTTATCAACGTGACATTACCAATACAAGGTGGGTACTCAACGATTCGAACGTCATCGACAGTCCCTCACAACATACTCGCGTCAAGTTTGGGCACGTATTAGTTTGTTCTGCTTCGATTTACGACATTTAAGTGATATTTCTCACTTTTCATTTTAGTTCTTTGACTGTATTTGTACATGCTGACCGTTATTTTTACTTCTCACGGGGTGTACAACTACGGTATTTACAGTTTTTGTGTCGTTTTCTTAGTAAGCAACATTTTCTTAGCAAGCAATTAGCGAGCTCGTATGATTCGTAATCCATAATGGACCGAGTTCTTGAAAGTCCTAAAATATTGGCAGACTTATGATAAGAGATGGCGTCAAAGTACTTGCACGAAATGAATACGTGCACTATGGTCGCTCTCGTGTCAAGGGATGGGAAAAAAGGAGCTAGGCGCAATTCGCCTTTGAAATCTCCGTGGGGAAGTTGTATGGTGCACGAGGTCGCTGAGTATCAATTACATTGTTACGCGCGACCGGGAGGGAGAAACGCTCGCGTCAATTATATGTACACGCACTCGCGCATACTGCGTTCTATGCTATTCAAATGAGATTATTAGGAGCTAGTTGTGTGCTAGATCGTAGGCACGTTCCTTAAATTCCTTCTGGATTAATTCCATCGCTCTTAGCGTTTAATGAGCATCGATCGCTTGTCCGTGCCCCGAGCCACAAAAATACACACACTTTCGATGTGCAAGCGATTCTCCCACCTCTCGTCTCGTTGCAACACGTTATTCAAATGTGTTCTCTTTGCGCAGCGGCGGCGTTTAGAGATAAGCTCTTTGAGAGCACGTTCGCGGAGGGAGGTGTCGAAATTGTATTAAGTGCACGTGTGGATGTACTTTCGATAGATACGTATGTATCCTCGACTCAATCGTTTGGCTTGCCTCATTTTAGTCTATCTTCGTCTGTATAGTAGGCCTACTTTTTTTAGACGGATAATCGGATGCGCAACTCGGCCTAACCAACCAACTCTCACATCCATGATCTGTTTGTGACATCTTATGAAATCATGCTCTTATTATGGACTTATACAGTGCGATACTTAACATTTCGCGTAAAAATCTTCTGAACGAAAAAATAACAAGACATATAATTGTTTTGACTGACCATCTTCCGAAAAAATTTTTATTAACATGCGGAGAAACTTTATATTTTTTCAACTGACGTTTGTCTGAAAGTATTTTTGTTTGAATAAAAAAGAACTTTATATATTGTTTCAGTTTGAATGAAAAATAAATTTATATTTTCATGATAGAACTATCGATACGTGTGAATAAATAAGGCTGTTATGACTTTACGTTAATTTGCTATTTCATACAAATTGTGTGAATTAAAATTATATGTATTTACAAACAAAGGTAATCATTAGCTAACTAAGCGTCACCATCTTGATGAAATAGGTACATTTTGAGGGTAAACAATTACCCAAACCAGCCGTACTGCTGCGATGCAATCACCGGTCCTCTAATCGCTGTGCTCTTAAGCGCTTGGTTAATAGGTCGGCGTCAACTTTTAAAGACATACCGTATAGCGCTTGGCTTATCTCGTAAGCTTTAATGACAATGCTGGTATCGCGCAAGGATTACGTAAAAATAAAAAATTCCACCAGTCGTGCGCTCCACCAAATTTCCGTGGGCTTTCAAAACTTTCGTGGCACGATTCGTGATTATTCTTTGTTTGTCTTTACTTCTTAACGCGTACCTTTTCCTGTGAGCTGAGTATTTTTTTAAATTGTCGTTAGTGCGACAGTAAACACTGTGACGTCATGCGCTGACAGAGTTTGTGGACTTCTTACTGTTTAAACGCCGGGAAATCAATGTTCTACCATTGATTTGTTAATTCTTTTTTTGTGCAATACATATGTGAGCTTTCTCAATTTGAAATCGTGAAAACCATTATTTTAAAGTTATCAGTAGAGTTCAGGTTATTGCACACTAAAAATCTTTAAAAAGTTCACTAAAACAAACAATCGAAAACCAAGTAATGTACGAAATAAAACACTTAGCAGATCGTACAGTTTTGATTTTTCATAAAGTAGTCAAGCTTCGAATGTTTATTCATTTACAGTATATTAAATATATACATATATTTTTTCCATGGTTCACGAACTTATTCACCTCAGGACATATTCCTCGCAGTTATTGAGCGAATATGTACCCTGGTCGAAACGTTACTACAATAACTGGCTAGAAACTCGTTTACACGTTAATCTCACGTATGCACTTACACTTTAATGAGTTTCTAGCCAGTTTTTGTAGTAATTTTCTACCAGGGCAGAGATGATGCACTATACCTATGTAAGGTAATGTTAATTACTCTAAAATATTTTAAAGCCAATGTTATAATGCCTGCTTTCACCATGTATGAAGCAGTATCTTTTACGAGCAATAAAAATCGATCTTCAAATGAGTTATCCTCATAAAATCTTCTCAAAGTTCTATAAATGGAGAGGTTGATAGTTCCGTAACTTGTCATCTCTAATTGCTGACATGCTGTTTGAAGACATTTAGGAAGAGGTTATAATGGATACAATATGGCAATCGATGAATCTGTAACGTATAATACTCTCGCGTCCGTGCTTTTATTAACAACATCTGCTTCACTTATTTCTGCTTTTGTTTGAGAGCCAAAGATATAACGTGGTGAGCTTGAATTGAGAAATTTCTTGACACTAGTGTGAAGAGCTCTTATCAATGTCTTCGGTTTACCTCTGTTTTTGAAGACCAATAACAAACTTAATGATGCACATTAAAACAGACACTGCAAATATCACCTTACTATCGGTCGATATTTGATTTCTTTAACATACATTGTGATCCCAAATCAAATTTCGGTACTCACATTTTCAACCATTTGAGGCATTGTAAATGCTCAGAAAATTGTAATTTAGAAGTTTTCAGAGATCATTAGAAGTAAGAATTATTAAGATATAATCGAAATGGTAGCCGACGTTGAAAGCTATGATTTGGTTGCTATAGGAAATATGAGAATCAGCACTTCACTTATAAGTATTAGTAAAAGTTTCACTATTCCGAAGTACTGAACGTAGTACCGATTTCCTTGAGGGATTTCATTTGATGTATGATATCCCATAAAAATCAAGTCTTGTACCGTATACTAAAGTAGCTATACTTAGTACATGAGAGTTCATAAACCATGAAATACATAGTTGACTTCTATATCACTGTACAAGTAACGTTTTTCATTTTAATAATACATGCAATTTTAACTTTTTTTTACACTTAAAGTTTCACGGTTTTGAATGTAAATTACAACCACTATATTATTAGTTGTATACTGAATTTTCACTATTACTTAGAGAGTATGCATTCGCAGAAAGTATATTTTATGTTTCTGTAGTTTATTGAAGGTATATAGGGTTTACAAATAAGAGGTTCATTAAACTACAGTGAAAATTCCACTCGTTTCAGAATCGATTCAAAGTTTCTGGATGATGAATGTATTATGCGAAACACTGATATTACATGAAATGTCATGTTATTTACCTGTACGATAAAAATCTATATTCGAGAAATCGTATGAGAATGCATTTTAATAAGTTTAATGTCACATTATATGTATTCATAGCATAATATAACCATATAAACATATTATTAAATATAGTTTTTTAATCATTTTTTCTCTTTTATGTTACAGGTGAGTTTTCCAGTTTCTTACTTTATGAATACACTACTGTTGCGTAAGTTGCATTACCATAATTTTATATCAACTGAACTTAAATGTAGAATTGGGTAAGATATTAAATACATTTCGAAAATGTCTTGGAACATCTTAAATACTGTAACGGCAGATCAAATATAATAATAGATAAACTACACCCACAGAGTGCATCAAATTGTCTAATTTTCTAATAAATACATTTGACTTATTTCTAATAATATCAGACAAGACATGAAAAATATCACTCCCCATACAACAGTCAACCTTTTGTCCCACGATTCTTCAATCAATCGATATCGAATCATCGTCAAGATCTCACCTGTCATGTCTGTTACCACCGATACATGTGAAATACACTTGTAGCACGTCAGTCTGTGAATCTACGATCTTTTACGGGACCCGAATTGGACGTGTCAATGCTGAAAAAAAATTTTATCCAACATCTCTCTTACTCGCTTCTGAAGTATCGATTGAACGAAGGCTTCCGAATCACATATCGATTAGACTGTATTCATTTTGATTTTAATCGTTTTCATGTGTACGTTTTCTGATAAGCGTGGGTAATATTATTTTTTACTAATATTCTTCACTGGAGAATTTCAGTTCAATTGGACTCAAGTTGTCAAATGGTAATCTATTTCTGTGTCACATACACCCAATATGCTAAAGTTAATCGTTTTATATCAATACATTTGATAGTAGGTTGCTTTCAAGTATACGCGTTTGCAAACGCAGTGGTGCTCTAGCAGCCTAATTCTGAAAATTAGAGAATATTTTTTCCCATGCTTACAACAACTCCCAAGCCACACATTTCGATTAGTACCTCCCAATAACATGCAATAAATTACTTGTGTGTCCAATTGTGTGATCTATATGACTATATCCACACAATTCGCTTGTCTCTACTATGAATCCCACCAATGAACGAAAAAATCTCAAACCTCAAAACGATTCCACCTACTATTCGGAGAAAGCCTCCCTCTGAAATCCTATTTCATCCACTTCGTCTACAAAGCGACGATAACACAGGATTACTGTGCCACGCGTAGCTACGTATAGCTATTTAGGCGGCAGTCGCGGCGGTCGAAGGCCAGCCGGTTATCGATCCTGCATACGCGCGCGTGGAAGCCAGTGCACACGTAAGCGACGCGATGAAAAATCCACAGGAAGTCCATTCATCTTTTGCATATCTAAAATCGCAAAGCAGAAGAAGAAGAAGAAGAAGAAGAAGAAGAAGAAGACGAGACCGTCATTATATTGAGCCATCCGTTTAAAACGTCCGCTCGCTGTCCGTTCGCCGTCCGTCTTTTTCTAACGCAGCCCGACTCTACCAGCATACGGCAAGAATAAGGAAAGTTTCGATCTTATCTCGCTGGGGATGGTGCCCGTAAAAGTGCCATTCACGTGTTTGATGACCGGCTGTTAATTTAATTTGTCAAGCATGATTCTGCGAACATGATCAATTTCCTCCACGAGTATACAGTGTAATCCCAGGTTCTGAACCCGAACACGTATTGGCTCTGGAAGAAGATTTTTCGATTTTGATGGATACATCCATGGTTGAAGAACGTAAATGATAGAAAAGACGATGATGATGATGATTTATGTTGTCTTACAAAATAAAAAAATGATAATACTATGATGCGCGTAAAAAAAGGCGTTCGTTGCCACACCGAACGCGATTCTGCTTCAACGGAGCTGCAGCTCGTTCATGTAGGTACACGAGGCACTTAACAAGCCCGCTACCAGGAACAACATCCTCTTTCGTAAAAATATCTCGGAATTGCTTCAGACTCTTCCGTTCCAGAGGCCAAGCTCGAAGACAGCGCCTAATGACAAAGTCCGCGGAGTCTCTAGTAACCACAGAAACGAAAATAAGACACCCCAGAGGTAAATTTCAAAGCCCGGAACCTTAATTTCAATTTTCTCAAATATACGTTCAATCAAACCAAAGCCGCTGGAAAAAAAACTAGCGTCCATGGGAAAGGTGAGAATGAAAAGGAAAAAAAAAAGAGGAAGGCGTGTTCGCTGGGATAATATTAGCGAGCCGAAGATACTTATCCGTCATGGATCCTCGACACGATTCGGTGGCTCGGCGGTGCCTATACGCCTGATGCTAAGGAGAAATAACAACGCGCACACGGAGACTTCCTTCGCTGTACTTATGTGCGTGTGTGTGTGTGTGTGCTGTTTTTCTCTTGCACATTGTTGAACAGGTGAAGCGAGCAGTGCCGCTACAAGTGGGTATACGACTATATACAAGCAGCGCCAGCCAGCATGAGAAATGCAGGTCAAGGTTGAGAACCGCGGCTAGTCTTTATATCTCTCCCTTCCTCCCTCTCCATACCAACATTTTGCAACAACCGAACGAGTGGCGAGCGGACCGTGCTTACACGCGTGGAAAACGTGCGTGAGTGCGGAATGTCATGCTGGTGGGCGCTGTACTGTGTTGCGCTGCAGCGGATTGATCTGTTGAGAGGTTCATGGTGACTCTTCATTAGGCTTTTGTTCAGCGAAAGACGGGAGGCGGGGAGTGTTGGAAAAATTTGCATCGACACTGGTGGAGAGAGAAAAAGTATGCAGGTGTTTCTGAATATGTTTTGTCCTGACAAAGCGCAAGATGCTCGAAAAGATCGGAGAAATATTTTTTTTGATCAAGTAGAGGGTTGAGCTGTGATACTTGTGGACCAAAGGTGTAGTGAAATCATGAAAAATCAAATGCAATCCTTGGTTCTTGTCGTCCTGTACTATCCGTTTCTCCCAGGCAACACTCAAAAGATTGATCTTCTATTCACATTCTTTTTGTGTTATGTTTACGTATCTCTTTACATTTGCTATTACTACATACTAAAACATCGCAAATTTATGCAATCTAATTCCACAGTTCCAAACTGCCGACTGATTTTTACAGAAAAATTGCATGAATCGTATTTACCATACATTAGTCTTTCTCCCATTGTAATTATAAATAATCTGATACGAACCCTATCTTGCATCAATTATCTACCAGACAATATGCATGGTAGCACTTACCATTGTAGGAAGAATATCATTTGAAATTTAATACCAACTTTTTTATTCACTTCGTTCTTATGGATCTAAGAAAAAAAAAACATCAATATATACAATGGTGTAACTAAAGATACCTACATCCCTGCAATAATTATGATCCCAAGTATCATATCCAATCTTATTATTGCTCAAAATCCCATCCAGCAAACGTTTCGTTCCAACAGGATATCCTCTACGGGTGCATAATCGATCAAAAAATTACGTTTTATCATTTAGATCTATAACATTTCACAAATAGTAATGATCACAAAAATACTTATCGTGTACCTACTACCTTGAGAACAGTCTCTATATTTTCTACAGTTTGTCCATCACAAGATCGACGAAAGTGTAGTAGGTGTATAACGTTCACGAAAGCCTATGGCCATTCGTCACTGTTGCGTGCTATACGCAATTGAAAATGCCCATCATGCTTCGCGTCACGCATATGCCAACGCCACGGTCCTTAACATCGAATAACAAGTGAAATTGTCCAGGATACCGAAAGTCGCTTCGTTGCGAGAGGCGATTCCATAACTAAGACAACCACTGGCTACATTGGGTCAAGGTTACCTAGCTAGCCTTTACTAAACACATACTTCTGTATGATGTGACATTTTCTCTTCAAACTAAAGTATTACTCAAATAATGAAAGCAATCATGACGTCCACACAAGTCAATTACTGAGACATTCATGAAAAAAAAACTTTTTTAAGAATTTCAATAGTACATAGTAGAATTAGAGATGAAGCATATTGTGCAGTATACAAACGATTGTAATAGTACGAGCATCACATACGTCATACTGAAAGGTATGACATTTTATTGGCAAGGACTCCCATGCAACATGCTTATTATTTACACTTACGTACATATTTACGTGTATCATAGAGATTTGTATGGAGCTCTGCCCTTTCTCTACCATAACATCTCCCTCTTACGCACACTCACAGCTCCTCAACTCCCTATGGATTAAGAAGATATTATAAACATGTCTATTTTCTTCCTCATTTTGAACAGGTTAAATATATCTTTCCCTCTGCACGCCCACAATATCTCTCCCACAGGTTTCTAACAGTACCCTTTTGGTACCTACTGTCTACGTCAATATTGTCTTACACTATTACATATGTGTGAGGAAAAATTAATGTAGAACAACTGCTCGGCTTTCCACAAAATCCCATGAAATTCTTTCATTTTCTTCGTTGTTTTAAACTAATGAAAAAAAAACCAACCATTTTTCTACAATCCTCCTCTCCCATCTCATCCCCGCGTTACCCTCGAAACTTTGAGCGATCCTCTAAAATTCTCCTTCCCACTAAATTCCCCTAAACATGATAAGACGAAAAACAGATCTAGAGACAATAACTCAACAACGGAACGATTAAGTCAGATGGCACGGGGACAGATACACAGTAGAAAAAACATAGGGGCAAAAGTATGCAGGCACAAAAGAGCCTGCACATTCAGGCAGAAAAATAAATACACGAATACAAAGGTAAAGACACTCGAAGACTTTCATGAAACATCCTGGCAGGAGTAGGAGCTCAGTTTCCCGATCGCCAAGCTCCTGTACAAGACGATTACACCTGCGCACACCATCACTCACACGACCGAGCGAAACGCTACTTCGTAACCATGCATCCTCCCCCATCTCCTGTCCCACAATATTTGCATGCATGAAATACAACCCCTTCGTGTAAAACCGCATCTCGAACAGCCCACGAAACCAATGCAACATCCCATCCCATCCTCCCCGAGCAAACGAATTCGGCACTTCAATTTCATCAGACAAGCAGAATGCATGCATGAATGGAAAGCTCTCTCGTGCACGGGCATTTAGCTCTGCCTTGCTTTGTCTCTGTCGCGAAATACATACGGCGGTCTCCCTCCGCACTCTACACAAACGTCTACGCCAGCCCCCCCCCCCCCCCCCCCCCCCCCCCCCCCCCCCCCCCCAGCCCCCCCCCCCCCCCACCCCCCCCCCCCCCCCCCCCCCCGTCTATCAATCCAGGAGCGAGAATCTCTTCCGCGTTTCAAGATTCATCGCTGCTTCGATACACTCGCGCGCGCGCGCTGCGAGGGACCAGACGGAGTCACGTCCATGCTGAAAGTCGCCTTCGCCGTCTCCCGCGGATGAAGTCTTCTTTATCTTCTCGTTTCCCTTTCACCCGAGTCCCCCTCCGCCTGGTCGCGGCTCACCTATATACGTGTAAGCACCGGCCGTATGCCTGCCAGCTGCTATACTTTGTTCCCATACAGGCGCCTCGCTATTAACGTGCGCGAAATCATCATTGTGCAAGGGGTTCTTTGTGCGTGATGGAAGTTTGATTATTTTCGGCCTTTCTTTTTGGGCCTTCCTCCTCCAACCGATATCCACGCTGTTTCATCGCTCGCGGTTTCGAAAGGCTTTTGGATCGAAGCGTTTTTGATCATTGTACTCACTGTATGACGAACTATTTTCCTGCTCGCTTTGACTGGTGCGGATTTCGGATGGTTTGAAGGTAGACTGGTTGGTCATCCGATTTCTTCGTGGACGTTGGATCTAGTCTTCGATATTTAAAGCATGAATGGAGTCATACAGAGATCAAATGACTCGAAAAACTTTGGTGAAATCCAACAAGAAAAAACAACAACAATATATTCATACAAATAAAAAGATCTTGAATGAACAACATTAACATCGTGTAATAGTGATTAGAGACACACAGCGATTCAATGACTTAAAAAAACTTTAGTGGAATTAAATTAGAAGGGAAAAAAGTACAAATGAAAAGCTCCCAGCGAACATCAATAATGTCTTGTAGTGATTAGAGATATGCAGCGTTCCAATGACTCGGAAAACATTGGTAGAAGCTTAATAAAAAAAAAAAAGTATAAATAAAAAGGTCTCCATAAACATCAATAACACCAACATCGTCTTATAGTAATTAGAGACACACAGCGATTCAATGACTTTATAGAAATTTGGTGGAATTCAACTTAGAGAAAAAAAATATACTAATGAGAACTCTCAGTGAACATCAATAACATGAATAACGTCTTATAGTAATTAGAGACATTCAGCGTTCAAATGACTCGGAAAACTTGGGTAACAGTCAACTAAAAACAAAAAATTATTAAACACAACGTTTTAGTTCACGAAAATCCACACGCGCTCGCGGCAATTACATCGTCGACGAAAATAACTCTGTCGCCATCGTCATAGCTGGGTCTCGATACACAATTCATAAATTCGTTAATCTCACATACGTACCGCGTTTCGCAACAGTCTCTAAATCTCATCGTAAATTCCATTCTTCGAATGTGCATTTGGACCTCTCGGCGCACGGACGTTCGACGCAAGCGCTCCTCCCCCCGGCCGCCCCGCGCCCGAAAAAAAAGGCCCTTTGTGGCGGTTTGATACTCCCCCCCCCCCCCCCCCTGCCCCCGGGCCTCCCTAACGAACGCATCCACTCACAAACACGCGGGCACTTCTTGCGCTCGTTTTCAACATCTTCCCCGTCGAGCGTGCAGTCCTCTATCTCTCTCTCTCTCCTTCTTTCCACTCATATTTTGCAATTTTTGTGCAGCTCGACACCTCGCCTCCATTCCTCATCCTCGCTCTTTTCGTCCACCGCCGCTGCAGAAAAGTTGTTATCCTTGCGGGCGCGCGTGCAGCTCGATAAGAGAGTGTTGCTGTCGTTTGCTGCTTTGTATATATTTATATAGACGCGTGCAGTCAAGTGTGCGGCCGAGCATCTTGCACGTGCGGACAGAGTGGAGGACGGGATGTAGGTCTTGCGGCTATTTGTTCATCCACACTTTATGCACCCTTTCTCACGTGGAGACCCTTTTTTCTTACGTGAACGTATATTTTAACTTTCTAAATCAAAGTCTCTACATCACAAGTTGATTATTTTTTACGTAATGTTATCATATCGTTTGTTGAGCAGAAGAACCTTGATCTTCAAAGTTTTATTTAAAAAACTTTATACCTCAAATTTTTTTTTTCAAAAACTTCATGTCTCTAAAACAGTTTTCAAAAACTTTGTACCTCAAAAATTGTTTTCAAAGTCGTTTTATTTAAAAATCGTATACGACGATTTTTACAGACAATTTGGAGATCACGTTTTTAAAAAAAAATTTTGAGATACGAAGTTTTCGAAATAAGGTATGACCTTCTTTCACTCTCAACGATCGATATATTAGTTTTACCAACTGATCTTACAGTTATAATGGCGACAAGCAAAAAGAACCGCACGAAACACCGCCACCATTACCGCCTCTTATCTCTCTCGCTCTCTTTACTCTGAAAAAACTAACACAACGTTTTTCTCCCCTTTACCTGTCATACCCCCCCCCCCTTCCCCCTATTCTCTTAGAACATTCTCTTTCCCATATATACATCGACAGCTCAATCCATCAACAATAAAAAAAACGACTCGTAAAAAACACCCAGCCACGATTCCCTCCGATCACCCGAGAAAAATAGCACATGCCCCGTCGCCTCGGACAAAAAGCCATTACATCTCCCGCGAGTCATGTCCTCACCAGCACGGCGCGCCGGTCCAGTTACACACGGAGCTCTAAGGGCGTGTGGCCTGTAAAAAAGGAGGACAAGAAGAAAGAGAGAAGAGGAAAAAAAAAAAGAAGGAAAAAAAAAAAAAAAAAAAAAGCCTACACGCGTTGCACAATCGACTGTCAGGCGGCGAACCTCGTTTCGAAAGAGCCGGGAACGCCGTCACGATTATACCCACTACTGCGGGCATCGAGACGTCGACGATGGGACAAAGTGGCGCTTCCGGCGTTAAGCGGAGCCGATGACAGGCCTCGCCGGATCACGGCTATTACATATAGCTTTGCCAATCGCTCGGGTTGCATCGTGTGCGGCGAAGATGCGCGTTTTTGTTAGTCGTCGTCGTCGCTGACTGCGGTTGAATGAATTAGCGTTGTGGCGTTAGTGGCGCACATATATATATATATATATATATATATATGTACGTACAGTGGGGTATAATTGATTTCATGCACGCGCGCGGTGGAGGAGCTATTGGCGCGTGGGTTGCAAAATCGCGGAGCGGGTTGGTGTATTGAAAAGAGCGCTTGGGACGAGTGAGTGATTGATCGCTCGCGTTTCCGCGTCTGGGTGCCATGGATGATTCATGTGGGCTGTAATATCGCGTGTGGATCTCCGAGTGTGTTTGTGACGTTTGAGTATTGTTGTACAGGAGATAGATTTTATACGTATCAGTCGCGGAGATCGTTTAATCGTTAATGATGCTTCGGTTTGGGCACAGAGGAAAATCGTAATGTTCTGGGGAGAAATGTTTTACACGTTTAGTTATGTGTAATAAACGTGTAATACGTGGCATTACTGATGATTCTAGTGGTACGGTTAACAAAGTTGATCCTTCGCGGGATGTGGACTTTTATTGTCAAGGAAAATAGAAGATTCATTTTAAATAGCAAATCAGGCTTACGAAAATTAAATTATATTGCTTGTTATGGTATCAGACCTGAGTCACGAGCCCTCTTTTCACCGACATAACGCGGAAGGATAAAGTTGTTAAGGATGACTAATGAACCGCAATGAAAATCATTCTCTAAGATTTCGGAATACCAAAATGGTACATTCCATCGTTATTACATGTAGTAAATTTTTTTAGTCACCAGAAGTATTTTTGAAATAAGAAGTCATACTTATTTATTCAACTGCCCAAGAGACAAGTTTACGACTGCCAATAAATTAGATCTTTAGTCAACTTCCACCTAAATAGAATAGTCGAAAATATTTTGTCGGTTTCGTCTTTTCGTGCTACCTTTGAACAGAGACCGAGACACTATACAGAATGACTCATTGATTCCTATTAGCGAAGGTGAAAATAAAAACACTATCAAATCGAATATCTCCTGTTATTGATTGGTTGAATTCATCAATTATAACTCAATCAATTAAAAAATTTTCAAGTGTTAATTCGAATCGATTTCCGATTCAACCGTTCCTTGTCACATCGTATAAATAAATAACCGAATTACTTATCAATTATGACGTTTTCTTGAGTGGCATTTATGTGAGTTGTCATAGTACAGTAAACTTAAAAATGAGTTTTTGGTTGCATACATGCAATATGAGTATCCATGCTTACTTAAAACATGTAAATAAATATTTAGTATATTGTACACACATACACGAATTAAAAAAAAAAAAAAAATTAAAATTGCGAAAATTATCAGTAAAGATGTACTTTTGTTTGGACCTTTACCAATATATGGATATGCAACTAATATTATGTAGTAACATTGAGTAGATAAATCTATTAAATGATGATGCTATAGAAATATAACCGAGTTAAAAGCAAAATCACGCCTTAGGCAACCAGCTTGCATCGACCTTTCCATAAGAGCCCGTATATAGCCGACAATTTTTGCAATATAATTTCTCCAAATCTATGAAGTAAGGCCCTCTAAAATTGAATACATTGTTTGTAGTAATACAATGAGTGCATTACAATTTTTACGAAAATTAATGTAAAAAATGTAATTCAATGTCCCAGTACACCATGTCCATCAAAATACGATTTTATAAGCTCGCTTTGATATCTAGATCTCGAAGTATACTCAATCAATTGCGTGTATTTATCACGTAGATTGTATTATATGCACTAGACTCCAAAATACGAGAAACAAAATCGAGAAACAAGGGTTGTATTTGAAAAAATCTTGCATAATTATACAAACATTAAACTGGTTAAATTCAACATTTAATACAGCTGTCTACCCTATATTTTATAGATTTCGCTAACTTATAATAAAATTTATAAATTTACAGTGCGTAAGTTTGACAGAATCTCGATGACCAAACTTTGCTGAACTTAGTATGACCAAAGCTTAAAAATTTTTGCACGGGGCGTTCACGTGGACCAGCGACTTTACTAATTACACAAATCGTGGCGTTGTTTGTGCAGCCAAGAGGTCAGTTGAGATATTTACCACTTGGGGAAAAGAGACGGGTTTCACTGCAGGTTCTGCGACTGGTAAACTGGAATGCCACGCGCGGGCGGTGGTGCTATTATCGTAAAGTATCAAGGAGCAGGTATTTTTAAAAATAGAGCCCATTTTCGAACAAGAAAGAGTTTGACACGTGCGTGCTGTATTTCTTAGTTTTCAACGATTCGAGGAAAGATTGGCTTTTACATTTAATTATCTTTTTATTTACTATTTGAAGCGTTAGTAGAACAACAACTAAATTAGTTATGATGTTTTGATTTTGAGCAGGTTTCGACTGTTTTTCTTCTTTGTTCTATAACACAGGACTACACATTTTTTTTTAGTGTGCAAGACATCACACAAGGTCTTTTATATATTTTCTAGGTCGCTCATTACGAATTTGGACTTACTTTAATGAGATTAGCTAACTTAACCTCATAAAACCCCATAAAATCATTAAGTAATGAATAAAAAGCCAATAGCCCACTCTGCTCAAGTATTTTTAACTTGATAGATCCTTGATACAATGATTTCAACCACATTGTCCCTAAATGTTAGCCCTCAACTCTAAAGTTTCCTAACCTAACCTCAAAAAACCCGATATAATCAATATATAATGAACAAACAGTCAATTTTTCATCGGCTTGAACTTAAGAACCCAATAGCCCTAATTAACTAATCTTATTGTTTTCATAGTCCCTAAACGGTAGCTTACGATCCTCTTGCCCTCTATCTTAACCTATAAGACCCCTATCTATAGATTTGTAATGGTAATGTTATTATACGAGAAGTCCATTGAGTCCAACATTTTAAACCTTAAAAATACGATTTCGCAATTAAGTAAGTTCTTGCTAACTCTTTGAGCTCAGTTTTGAATCATCGCGTCACAAAGGATTCTGTGGGACTTTTTGGGGTTAGGCTAGGACATTTTAGAGTTGAAGGCTAATGTTTAGGGACAATGTGGTTTAAATCATTGTATCAAGAATCCATTAAGTTAAAACTACTTGAACAGAGTGGGCTATTGACTTTTTATTCTTTACCTAATGATTTTATGGGGTTTGTTGAGGTTAGGTTAGTCAATCTCAACAAAGCATATAAAAACCTGGTGTAATTTCCTGCACATCAAAAAAAAAGTTTTTGGGTCCTGTGTGAATGAAGGCAATATTAGTGAAATCCCTAGATCTATTTTGATTGTAAAATATTTCTATACAGGCATGTCTCTAATACTATCAAATTGAATAATATTTGGATGACTGGTCAGCCGTATGTTTTAATTGTTCACCGAAGACATTATAGAGAGCTACAACGATGACAACGTGCTAAAAATCATCGAACGCCCCAAGATAAAAGTCATCATACGAAGGAGAGAGAGAATGAAAAAACGAAATAACCACAAGCCAGGGAACATCGAAAGTCTAGCAGCGGAAGGAATAAAAAGCGCTCAGCCCAAGCCCGGCATTCTGCAATTAGGCATGAAAGAGCAGGGCCTCCCTCGAAGCGAAAAAAAAAATTCGTTTGGAAAAAACCGGAGAACGAAACTTGGGCCTATCCCCTTGTTGGGAGGAAAATGCCGTTTCATCGCCGAGGCAATGACTCGTCTCCTCCCGACCTTCCGAGCGTCTCTTTCTCACCAGCCGCTCGCAGCGCGCCGATGTACCTGTTGCCAGATATATACCCAGAAAGCTATTGTGCCCCCACAGCAGCTGCATAGGCGCAACAGTTAGACAAAAATACTTGGCGCGGCGTCTCTCTCACCCTCGCTCGTTAGCCGGTTGACACGTCTAAATACCTAGTCGAGTTCGAAGGCGACTGCCGTTTCCTCTCTTTCTCCCCGGTGTACGCACTTGATGGGAGCGATTCGCACGCTCTCACTTCTAGTCCACTGTGCGCTGCCGTTGCGGGAGAGCGGAGCGGAGAGCAAGGCTCCTGTGGATAGCTGTGGTGACCTGTCGTAGGTGCTGTACGAGTGCGTTACGTGGACAGATCTGCTGAACTGATCGGCGAATCGATCGAGGGGCAGGGGTGATGTGTTTTGGTAAAACGTTCTTTTTTTTTCTTTTTTAATTGCATCGAAATCGTTTGGCTCGATTTGAGAAGAGAAAAAAAGAGAAAGGAAGAGTCGCCCTGGTATTATCGGAACGTTGAGGAATTTTTCGGTGGCGTTGGGAAAGATCGTGTTGAAAAAAAGTGCAGTGTCATGGCACGAGCGGTGCGAGGATCGGTTCTCTTACCAACGGAGAAAATGAAGAAAGTGAATGGAAAGTGTCTTAAATGAGAGGGTCTGACCTACGTGAAGTGGATTCGGATGGACGTTAGGAAGGTAAATTTTGGTAACCCAAAATTAAAAAATGTATCGTTAGAATTGTTTTATAAGCTGACGTACTCGAGATATCGCGCGTCACTAGTCAATCGCGTATGCTCATAGTAGCTACGGTAAATAACTAAGTGCTCTAGTTGGGCTTCAACAGAAGTTTCGGATGGATCGTTTCTCTTGGTCATTAAAAAAAACTTTCATTTGGTCCTTTCTATCTGAAGATACAGCGACGAGCGGGTGAACAACAAGCTTTCAATGTTAATCGATTTTTGATGGTTTCTTTAAAAGTTTCTCCGCACGCCTTTTAATTACTGTAACTTTTTATTTCAATCAGATTAGTTTAGGATTTTTTTCAAACGGAGTTACTCATTCTGAACTTTTGTTGAAGTTTAACTAAAGCACTCACAATCATTTATTGTAGGCTACAATTTGTAGCTGAGCTATCAATTTAAGAAATGAAATTATTGTACGCTAAAAATCAACTAAAACGCACAACATACATTTTTTTATTGTAGAGTACCAAAAATCGTGTTCCAAAGTTTTATCACAATCTTTTCTTTAGATATTTGACACTGCTCGAAAAAGTGGATTTATCTTACGCATCAGTATAATTTTTTTCCCATCATTAAATATCCTTCATATTTTCTTGAAGCACCATCATCCTGCGACTAAACTAATTGTTCAACTCAGCAAGTAGACCAACATCGGAAATAACCAAAACAAATCATCAACTCCACGAGCTTCCACTCATAAGTATACGAGAATTCGCGCACTCGTGCCTAACGCAGCGCCACTTCCAAATACTTTCATTAATTAAGGCGCCGAAAGTCGTAAAAGCATACTCCCATTCCCGGCTGAGGAAGGGCATCCATAAACCACGCCGAGCCGACAGCAGAATCGAGAGCCACTTCCGCCTCGACGGCTGCCTGCCTTTTTTTCCGTGTCTCCTTTCTCGACCATCGAACGCACTCGCGCACGCACTTATCTGCGATTCGATTACGATTGTACTTCCATTTTTCGCGATATTATTTTCTCGACCCCCCCCCCTCCCCCCGGCTACCTCTCCCTTTTCCGAGTCTCGATTTCGGAGAAAGTGCGATCTCTTCGCTTTCGTCGGAGCAGGAGTGTGAAGAGGAAGCGAGAAACGAATAAGGCTCCGGCGAACCTCTAACAATGGCCTCGTATCGCCGGCGTCATCGTCATCATCGTTCTGGCTGCTGCTGCGCCTCTCGACCTTTTCGAGGCTCTCCTTATCTATTCGTGAATACTTGCTTTGGAGGCGCTATGTTTCTTTTTCGTCGCACGCGTGCCTTTCTCCACGACGAGTGCATTGTTCCTTAGCCCGCGCTCGGATACCTCGGGAGATTCTTTGCTCTCTGCTGCCTTCGAGCGGATTCTCGGGATTCCTTTCCTCTTTCTTTCTCTCGTCTGATTAATTCAAATTAGGGATTATTCGTATGCGTTATTCGAGAATCCTTCGAACGTGCATGTAACACAATGCACAATGAATGGCCAAGTGCCAAAAACTGATTGTCAATGATGATAATGATGGTAACATCGATAACAATGATAGTTATAAAAATAATAATGATAATTACAATAATACTGATGATAATAACGATGAGATTAATGTCATTTAGCACGGTTCCATAGGTTGGGTATTAATCTCGTAAAATTACCACATTTTAAGTTTAATCCATTTGATATAATGCTTAGGTGTATATCTGAATTGAAAGCGACATCACAAATGCCTATAATAAATGACACTTTTTTCCACTATTTTTCAATTGTACTGTACAATTTGTACAGATTGACCTCACCAAAAATCCAACGATACAGAAACATTACCTAACACAATTGATAGCAGCATTTTTTGTAAAACGCATCTTAAAATTTGCGTTCAAAAACATCGTGTCTCAATTTTACTCAAAAATGTATCTTAAACTTACATTCGAAAATTGCCTCAAAGTTGACCTCGTGATCTTACTCCCTCATTTGATACTAAAATAATATTTGGAGATTTTGACGCAAAAATCGGTAGGGAAGATAATTTTAAAGAAACCATCGGAAAAAGAACCTGCATGAAACCAGCAATGATAACGATGTGATGGTCATTAATTTTGAACAGATTGACCACATGTTAATAGACGGAAGACATCATTCTAATATGCTGGATGTTAAAAGCTTTAGAGGATCTAGCTGTGTCTTGGATCACTTTTTAGTTGCAGTAAAATTTAGGTCACAGTTAACAATGTCTGAGAAATTATAAATCATACCAAACTGGAATAAATAAAAAATTTTCAACAGTGAAACTGAAGGACATAACGTAGCGCGTCAAGTACCAACAAGTTATGCAAGACGGCTTGATCGTCAAAAGAATGCCAAATCCGAATCAAAACAGACTAATGACATAGATCAGAAATGGAAAACGAGCAAAACTGTACTTGGACACAATCCAAAAAATAATTATGAACCGTGGTTTGATGATCAATGTGAAAAAGTGCAGTTTCAACACAGTCGTTCGCGCGTTGCAACGAAAAATCGCTTGATTCACCGACCGCTCGCCGACCGAAACATGTTATTCACACCGCGCGAGCAGAACCCATGGCTCTGCCCCGACTCGATAAATTGAGACTTCCCGCTAATCGAGCAGTCGGATGATAAACGGACGCGCGCTCGCGTTTTCCATGCCAGCGCGCTCGAAAAGCGAAAAACGAAAACGCTCGTCCCGGGAGCCTCGTGATTAATGCAATTTCGATTTCGTTGAAGCGAGCGAGCGCATACGGCCACACGCGTACACCCACATACGCGAGAAAGTCCGCGCAATAATTAGCGAGTTTCCTTGCTCGTCTTTTGAATAATAAGGAATGTACGCACGCGCGGACTCGAGGCCGCACGAGTTGATGCACGTAAGCGCGCACCGGAAGACCGAGCGGCGCTTACGGGTCCCCCGGCGACGCTCGATATAAAAGCCCATCGTAAAATTGCTCGGCAGTAAAACTCGGCCTTCTCCCCCCCGGTGCATTCGCGTGCTGCCGGCGATGATACTTTTATCGTCCGCGTTCCCGTGGCTCATTGAAAGTTTCATGGCCCTTTAACAGGTGCTCGTTCAGCGCCAACTGTCTCATCCTCCTCGCTTCTCATTCATCGGCGCCCATCGATCCGGCGGACACTGATGTTTTTATTTCCAACGAGTCGGGCGTGGACCGTTGTAAGGAGACCGTTTTTTTTTCCCCCAAAATCGTCAGACACACTGGAAACAGGGAACCAAGGCGTCCGGGATCTTAAAGCACATTTGCCAGATTAAATAAAAGAATCCATGTTTCTCTGAAACGCTGATTAAAATTACAAAACTATATGGCCGGATGAATTATGTTGTGGCTTTTTACCGGCGATACCTCGAAGCGTTTGTACACCGGCTTTCTTTGAACGGGGGAAAAAAATATCGGCCGGGCGGTCGAAAATTTTTTGCTTTGTTCGCGTCGATCGGTGCGGGAACAGCTGATGAGATGTTATCTAATTTTTTTTGGGGACTGCACGGGTGAAAAACAAACGAGTGGTGGCACATAGGTATAGAGCCCAGCCGGCGTCGATATTTGCTTTGAAAAATGTTATCGGCATCAATCTTGGCGCGGGCTATCTCGAGGCTGCGGTTTGTTTTTCGAGATTTTAGATCTGGGAAAATAGAGTAGTAAGAAAAATCAACCGATCGGGCCGGCCCGGGTTCTGTTCGTTTTATTGGTCATAGCGCTTTCGGCGTGTCGCGGTGTATATTATTTTTCAACGCATCCGAACAACGATTTATATTTCGCGCAATCGGCCTATCGATTCGTTAAAGTACTTTTTTTTGCACACTCTTATCTCATTGGAACACGGCTGTGCAGCTATTTTTGAGATCTAACTTATTTTTATTATGGGTAGAGTCTCGTGTAAACAGTCCGTCTTTCGTGAATCATTAGTAGTATAATTTTTTCGTTCAAGGAAACTATTTTAATAACGTCCTTTAACATTCTTAGATCTTCTATGGACGATAACAGGTGTCACCTTGTTTCTTTTTAAAGCCGTTCCCCGACAGCAGCCGTGCTCAATCCAAACAAATACCCCGACAACTAAGAAAGTTATATTCAAGTAGCTAGTATTTGAATGTTTGACAGTGAAATCGAAAAAAGTGTTTTTCGTATTCTCAAATTTCTGACAGTCTTTCGTTCAAAGTCGAAAAACACTACGGTTTAGGCGGAAAAATTATATCCTAGAAATGTTGACGCCAAGCTTCAACGGACAAAAGCTAAATACAATCAAAGCTAAATTCAAAAATTGCTTGCGCCGTTGAGGAAATTTTTAAGATTTATAACAGATTTGCGAAAAATAAAGGTTACAATCGTTTCTGACTAAGCAGTAGTGTTTTGGCTTTGTATAAAGAGAATCATAATTTAGATAAAATAAGGAATTTTACTCAATTCTTTTAATTCCACCGCTGGGGTGTGTGTGAATATGAAGCCAATGTTAACCAATAGTTCTTTCAGTTAGCGTTGAATTTATAACGAACATTTGAAAATAAGAATAGTGATTACCAACATTGGTATGCCTGAGGTCAATGAGGTTGTTACGGAATAAGCATAAAATACAATGCCAAGTCGATCGGTAGAGTAGTTGTTTAGAGTTACGTAGTACTATGCGCAAAATATGGCAATTATTGCCACATGCTGCAGCAATCAAATTCATTGACTGTACCGTGAATCCAAGTTTGTTACGCGAATTTGTAAGATGCGTACAGGAAGAAATAACACCATCAACTACGAAACAACTCGATTTAGAGGAAAACAAATTTTTTATAATAAAATGATTGTCGAGGTTGATGATCAATACAACACTTGTCATTTCCACTAAATACTTTTCTCTTGACATCCTGTACTTATAAGACACATCTCAGTAATGTTAATAAGCATTTGGTAAACAACCAAATCGGTTTACAGATAAAAACTATTCAACTCAGCTTCATCCCATTATTCCATCTTGGATGAAGATACATTTGTACGGAATAACAACAGAATGTAAATCATCTAGCACATTTCAGTTACATAGAGCCATAGTAAAATAGTTGATGATACATCAACTTCACTGTTTTCAAAATGCTAATTCATACCGGTGTCATACATTTTATCGGAAAAATCAAGTTTAACCATGCGCCTGTAAGGTCTACTACAACACTTTTGAGCTTACAAAGTAAACGTCAAATACTTGAAAGTACTGCATGCTGAATCTATTTCAGAATGCTATATGAGATACAGCCTCCGTCTATCAGCACTATTAAAAATTATCCAATCCAATAGAGCTGATGCAATAGTTGACAATAGATCGATTCGGTTGTTCATAAAACACTTATGGGTGTATAGCTATGATGAAATCGGCAGAGACGAAGAGAATTGAATCACGCATGCAAAGTATTCAAATCATATTACATTAGTCTCATACCAAATCGAATCACCGATTCGCGATGAGTCAAGCTTCCGAAGGCAATCGCTATTCGATCAATAAACATAATACCATTACATCCTCACGCAGATCTTACAGCTACTTGGACACACTAATCCCGGATATTCGAGGAAACGATCGAATGGAAGAGCAAGACGTCGAGAACCCACACCCACCGACATGGTCACCCGAAGCGACTCGCGCAACATCTCGGCAATTGTAAATTATCCAATGGTCATTGACCGGCGGTCGCTCGCCTAGCCAAACGCACGGCCCCACCAACCGACCGACCACCGTCATCAACTCCCCGCGAGACCTTCGCCCGGAGCGCCGAAGCCGAAAACACGCCGGGCGTGACTCAGAAAAAGGTCCTCCGCGCGTCCCGAAACACGAATCGGCCCCCGGCCCATCACATTCGGAGCCTTTCCGCCGCTCGCGGCAATCGGCCTTTTTTCCCCCCTCCACCGCGGACCGACCGGTTTCCCCCCCCCCCTCCCCGGTATCGCGCGGCTTTTCGGCCGCCCGGTCGTTTCAGTGTTTTCGCGCCCGGGGGACGGTCCGCACGAGACGTACGCGCGCTCTGCTGGTCCGCGCGCGAGCGGGAAAATCCGCGCCGGTGCGACGAGCGTGGCAGGAAAGACCGAGGGAGCGACAGGGCCCGCCGAGACGGGAGGTCGGACGCGCGGAGCGTGGAGTGATCGTCGAAGGTACGGAGGTCGAGGCGGGGCCGGCGAGAGACGCCGGCCGGGGGGACGGGGTCGTCCTCGCGTCTTGTTTTCGAGGCGGGATCTCGGGAAAAACCCCGGCCGGCCCTCATTAGCATGTCGACGAACATTTTTTCCGGTGAATCATGGCCGGGGATCGATAAATTCCGAGGCAGCGGCTCGCGCTTCGTCCGCCCCGGGAGCGTCGATAAATCGCTCGCGTCGGGCGCTTCCTTTTTTCCCCCGAAGCTTTCGCAAAGGGGGACGCTGTTTCTGCCGCCGCTCGGGTGGCCGAGGAACGAGTTTGGCGCGGTGACGCGGACCGCGCGCTCGCGGTGCTCGCCGAGGGTCTTTGGGGGCGATGGCGAAAAGATCGGTTGTCGGCGGGGGTCTTGAGGTCCGTTCGCGCATCGGCTGATTGACGGATCTGGGTTCCGTAAGAAGCAGCCGGAAGTGACGTTGTCATGAAGTTTTCTGATGCACCATTCATCAGTTCTTATGTTTTTAGTTTATTTGTTAATAATTTGAAAGTGTTATTCAATAACGCGTTGATAATCAATTGGCGGTCAATTTCAATTTAATATATTGTTATAAACATCAAAAACATTGGAGAGGACGTTGTGATTGTTCTAAATGTACAAAATTGAGTGTGACGTCGCTGAAAAACGGTAAAAGCATTACGGAACGCAGATTCGTGAGTTATCTAATACCTAAATAGTTACCTAAGCATCGCTTTTGCGACTTACGAAAATTATGAATCCTAACCTCTTTGATGCATAAATTAGCGCACGCCAAAAGCAGCGTTTTTTCAGAGATATAGCTATAAATAAACCTTCAGCTGAAAATGATAGGAGGAGCTCCGTAAGTGGGACTTTTCAAGGTCTCCGTTACTTTTTCTCTTTTCCTGTGCCGATGTTTAATTTTACATACGTAACCTACTGCCTCGTACCCCATCGCTCGACTTTGACATTGAAACTATACAAAAAGATTATATTATCCCATGTACACGCATTTTTACTTATTACTTTGTCATACGTAATGTGAGAAGGGAAACACGAGTTCTTGAAAAAAAAAATCTGTAGTTGCCGACAGGAACAAATCCGGTATTATTCAAATCGACGATCGAGAGCGGATGCTATCAATCATGCCAGTGTTTAATTTCAAGGATATCCTCATAAAAATACAGTTACTCGTATTTATATTAAATGAATAAGATAATGTGGATGTACACATAAAAAATTCGCAAAGTATCACCTAAAAGTTTCGAACTACTATACATACATATTACTATCTGAAATCGTGAATAATAATAATTACAGGGTTTTTTCAATGTGAAACTTATTGAATCGGGTACAATTAAATAGCGTACAAGCCAAGCCAGAAGTATAGCTGTATGCGGTGGTACACAAGTACGTATATTATACACGTTTGCACAATATTTAATCGAGTTGGCAAGTCTATTCATTAAGAGGATAGAATTATACCAAATCCTTGCGTGTACTCTCTTAAAAGCTGTTTCACGGAGTTGAATTTAGTGAACTATTTCACACGGTGCAACACCTGCTACTGTGACAGAGCTGCAACCCAACAACCCGATCTTCCTTCAAGGAAATTCTATACCTCGCTAATGTCAATGCAGTAGATTCAACATACTGTTTGAGAAAACATAACCTTTCGTATTTTACACTCAGTTCATTGATTTATTTTGTATCTAATCGGTAGGGCTGCCGCAAGACGAGACAATACGAGATTTTAAACAATATTGAATCGTTCTTGAAAATACCAAAATTTTAAGTATTGTCTTGGTCTCGTCTTGGTCTCGTCTTGGTCTTGTATAAGAGATCTTGATCTCGTCTTGACCTTACTCATCTGATCTTGATCTTGTCTTGAATAGTCTTGAATTTTTACCTACAGGGCTATAGCCAGATGAGACGTTATAAAATTTTTCATATATTGTATCCCTCTCAATGTTTAGCTACAAAGTTTTATGGAATAATACAGTTGGATTAAAAAAAAAAAAAAATACATAAGTTAAATTAATATTTAATTGTTAAATAAGCATATGCATTTGGTACTCATGTAAAAAATTTTATTAAATTCATGTGTAAAATGTTTACCTATAAATCTTTAAAACACTATTTTTATTTATTGTATGAATCAGGAAGGTTTTTAAATTACCATACTTAAAAAAATTGTATAATGAACGTAAATCCTAAAGCGTGATCTCAACTGTAACCAAGCACATTAGGGAGCATGCACGAACTACGTTTTTCGGTATATATAAGCCCCCCTCCCCCCTACGTTGACAATCATAGGAAAACTGTACCCTCCTCCCTCCTCCAGTAAATCAACGTTGACTTAGAATTACCAGTAAATCAACGTTGACTTAGAATTATTAACAATTTTGAGAATTACATAGTGATAATTGATTTATATTTTTAAATATTCGCACAGAAAATTACAATCCATACATATAACACCTTTCTGCGTACAAAGAATGTCAATATCAATCTAGTTTTAGGTTTATAAATACTGATTGAATAGTGTTTTTTAAGAATAAAATTATGTACCAATAAACTTTCAACATTTAATGTATTTAAATGATATTTGACGATAAATTACAAAAATTTATTCCGTACCTTGTCATCAAATATCACCTTAGAATCGTCAGAAATGAAAAAACTTAATCTCTAATTTTTACAATTTGTCTCTTCAATAAATGAAGTGCCACCAATTATCTAGGAACGAACATCATGGATAGTAGGCATTGGAATTTCATACATTGGTGCTCCTGAAATTTCTGAAAAATCCCGATTTATCAATGTGATGTTTGAAAAATTTGTTCAAATGTGTATATTTGTACGCGTGCGTACATGACATGGCAGTCAATATTTTTTCCCTTGTTGCATAACCTAAAAAATCATTTTACTATTTAAGAAACGTTAAAAAATTTATTTTTCAATTTATTTGTCGTAACGTTAAATGAATAAAGTACCCCCCCCCTCCCCTATTGTTACCAAGCAAGCGTAGTATTTTCTAAGACCCCCTCCCCAAGATCGTCAACGTAGTTTGTGCACGTAGTAGAAAAAAATACTCATGAAGCTTTTTATACGTGCATGGCAGTGCCGTTTAACAGCAAAAATACTTTCTTTTGTTGACAGTATTATTTTTTAACGCAAACTTTAAAATGCAGTCAAGATCTTGATTTCTTGAGTGACTGATCTTGAAAATATGTACTTCTTGATTGGTCAATCTTGTTCTCGTCTTGACGGCATTAGGGAGGTGTCGAGTTGCGTCCCGTTTTGATAAAAATGGTCGAATTGCGTCCCGGTACTTTCACCGGATGGTCGAGTTGCGTCCCGGTTACTTTCGCTT
>JAPYYV010007028.1:0-14617 GCA_030522625.1 Copidosoma aretas | reverse complement strand
TGGTTCGGCGGCTGGCCATGGCGCGGCGCTCGAACCAGTGGCAAAAAGTGGTCCCGGCAGTTAACATTGCGGTCAGCAATCTCTCTACTAATCTCTGATGTCGTTCGGATAATCACAATAAGTAAAAAATTTATCATTATTATCAATCTAACTTGAACATTTAGATTTATCTAATGTGAATAGAAGATGATTTGAAATCGATTTTAAATAAATACTTGCAGATATCACATACCTTCACTATAACTCGTAATAAGCAAGGTTAAGATTTATATCCCACTGTCATCCTTTTTGCGTGTCGATACAGATAATTTTGGAAATTTTTTTTTGATCCACTATACAAGAAAGAATCGTTTTCTATGCCATATTCGATCAGCCATTTAAAATTATTTAAATATGATCTTTAATCTTCAATCAGCAATCCAATATACTATATAGCTTAATTTTTTAGTACTAGTAATAATGTACGTAGAAAATTATATTGAACCCTTACTGAGTTTTATTGCGGAAGACGTTTGTTAACGTTCGTGTGATTGCATTACTCACAAAAAATTTAAATGCGTAGATATATATAATGTATGATTGTCACAGAATCAAGGTCTACATGGTTAGTACCGAACCAACGAAACTTGACTAAACTGGCGTTCGATATGAAATCAATACTTGTCTTCCTACATCCTTCTTTCTGAGCAATAATTGTTTCTGCTATTGTAAATACCTTCGTATAAATATAATTCACATGTAATGATACTCAAATGGCTTGCATATATACATTTTTGGAAGAATTATTCACCTTATTGTGCGTTAACAGTGCTTTATATAACATTCATCATTAGTTGATGTATACATTGGGCTTAGAACGCTTAAAATGTAAAATTATAAGGTATTGCAACTTTCAGATTGCATGGCGATTGGTAGCACTAGCTTACAGTTAATGCATACAGTCTTAGTGTATAAGACATTTTGGATCGAGAAATAAAACTGTGCTATTGTCTGTATCTGCATGGATATAGATAGATATAGAATTGATTACACATGGTTTTCTCACTTCACAATAAAATGTTGTCTTGTCATCAAAGTTAATCTCACATATTCTGAGTAAATTTTACTTGCACAAGTATTATAAAGATAAAAATGAATATTTTTGCTATGTTTAATGAGAAATTATTTTTATTTAATACAGTTCATTTCATTAAGCTCTAGTATTTATGTTTTGTAAAATATTTTGTACAGGAAATGTTGGAGACCTGTTGGACCCTCATGCAGTTTCGAAAACCATATACTTTGGGGACACTGCCATCCGCTCGCCAGGAATTTACCAGTTAGTCTACGTGGCCCAACGTGGTGACATCATTGGGATATTGGGGATGAGCCAGGCTTTCCCTGTGCAGCGGCGGTCTACGCCCTGAAAGACAAGCAAATATATAGTATTTCCCAAGAACTACTGCAACATAGCCTTGACGCATCCTTCTTACTATGTTCTGTATCTGGTTATAAAAAAGGGCACTTTTCCTGGTTCACTTTAAATATGTGGAGCTAAAAAATTCGGATAAAGCGATAAAATATTGTTAAGAAAGTTTATGGCAGCATGATTATGTAAAAATGTACATATTGGTGCGTCCAGTCAGAGCAGGCCACCATCCACGCGCTGAGAATTTTTCGCCCGAGCACGATATATTTAACTCGCTCATACAGGCTGAGATAAGGCTAAAAAAATTATTAGAAAATGTAAATCGATAGATTTTGACCTGCTCTTTAAGATAAAGCTATTACTTTTCGCTCAAAAATCTATATTCGTGATGAATAATGACTTAAAAGTTCAAAACGGTTCTCTAAAATCCGCCGTACAAAAATTAAATTCACACGAATCAAAAGAATGGCACTGGACAACACTTCTAACAATTTTCACCGTCAGAGAGCAAGAAATTAGTGAGTGACAAGTAAATAAAGACGTTGGTACGGGGTAATCCACGTGGTACTTGCAGTTACCGCATGTGCCGCTGTGTGGCGCTTCGTAGTCACCAGTGGGTCTACCATTTGTACTACAGTTATTCGGTGTGTGCAAGCTAGTTGAGGGGGTAAAGAAAAACTACAGCAGAGCCCATGGTGAGCAAAAAGTGCAGACTTGCAGCACTTTTGAGGGCTCACTGCACTGTCGACTGTACATTATTGGGAATTTCAACAATTTAGGTTGTCAGCCGTAAAGATAATGGAATCATATTAAGCGCATGGTTCACAGCTTCTTTATTGAAAAGAAATTAAAGATCATAACGCAGCAGATGAATGACAGTGAGTAAAATAAAGCGAGTTACAAGCTAACATGACTCGGTGGAGACATCATTTACAGTCACTCACGTCATAGTTACGTCACGTTACAGGTCAGCTCAGTTCGTTCTTCTTTGATATTACAAAATTAAGGTTAAGTTATTTTTCTGTGGTATTTGCTTCGTCATTACGGACGTTGGTGTAACTGTTCACTTCTATATTTCACACACAGAATAACTATAATATTTACAGTTATTGTAACTCTCATAGATTTCAAGTTTAGCATTGTAATGAGTCCGTAAACTTGAATTATTTGCGATTGAGAATGCATTCCATCCTTAAATATCCTGCAAGCCCGCACTATTCTGGCATCAGATGGCGCCAATACACTTGCACACAGCGAATATAGTTATCCGTCAATCGTGGCTGATCCAAAGCCAACGTCTTTATTTGCGTCTCATACACGCATTTCGTGCTCTCCCACTCTAAAAATTGTTAGAGGTGCTGTCCATGTGTTACTCTTTTGATTCGTGTGAGTTTTATTTTTCAAAACTGTGGCAAATTTCAGCAAAACATCTTCAACTTATGTCATTTTTCACCTCGAAAAAATTTTTTTGAGCAAAAATAGTAGTCCCACTTAAAAAGCAGGTCAAAATCTATTGATTTGCATTTAAAAATTTTTTTTTAAACTTTTCCCAGCCCGTGCGAGCCAGTTGAACATTTTGTGCTCGGGCGAAAAATGCAGCGCGGTCGCGCAGTGGCCTGCTGTCACTGGACGCGCATACATACCTGCAAGTATTTTATTAAATATACGTATAAATTTATATTAATGGGGACTTATGCGGACAAAGCGATGTAATTGAAGGCATATAGTACTCTAACATCTCGAGAGCACGTGGAACGCATCCATTATAGACAGTGGCGAACTACGACGTTGCTCGCTTCATTCGCTCCGTCTTGTCCGCTAATACTGTCTTTGGTTCATATTGAAGCATGACCCTGAATATCCGTAAAAGTATCAATACACTAATACACATATAAAGTTAAGAAAACTTATGCGGACGTCCGCATAATCCCAACAGTGTCCGCATAAGTATCGATTCACTTATAAAATGTCCGCATAAGTCACCATACATGGAAATATGTATGTATATAATACAGACATATATATTATATGTATGCTTGTGGCATTCCACGTAAATACGTACAGTCGAAAAAAATCCCTTTAAAACCTATCGAATTCGATAGTGCTCTAAAAGAGTAGAAGTCACATAAAACTTGAGCCACTTAAAATCACAAGCTATTTAAAAATTTAATTCTTGTTTTCATGCTAAGCAAAGTGTTCAAACAACAGACGAAAAAAAAACAAAGTGTATGAGTTAGTGTATTTTTACACGAAATCGATGAAAACTATTTGTAAAATATTTTAAAATATTTAAATCCCAATTTTCAAGTTAAAGCGTTTTAAAAATGTTTCTAGGTGCGATGGACTATTATTGTTTGATTTTTGTTTAAAAGAAACCTTTTTACCCCCTTTCAAATTAAGTATTATGCAAGTTTTTGCGCCAAATGGTGCTGAAGGTTATTTTAATCTTATAGAATCTTCTTTTTCTTCCATAAAAATAATTGTCTTTTCAAATAAAAGTGCAAACTAACAGTTGTGTCATATTTTTCAAATTCAAAATGGCGAATCGAATATAGCGGCTTATGTTCCTGAGTTTAGGGGATTTTTCGTTGACTAGATTATATTATTGTATTTAGCATCGAATTTTAAGACTAAAATGTTTTATGTGATTTTTATGCAATCGCATAATTTTTGCGCAATAAATTATAAAATTTTTCACCCGTTGTCGTTTTATTAATTTTCAAAACTTTAGTATATTTTTTCATGAGAAATATACATTCAAATCTGAAATTATGACAAACTTTTTCTTCTTAAATTTGACAGTGGATATAAAAAAAAGTTTAACTCTATACTCGATGAATTCCAAACCATGATCCGCTATATTTGTTCCGCTATCTTGCATGTGAAAAATATGCACTA
This sequence comes from Copidosoma aretas, assembly GCA_030522625.1. Taxonomy (NCBI): domain Eukaryota; kingdom Metazoa; phylum Arthropoda; class Insecta; order Hymenoptera; family Encyrtidae; genus Copidosoma; species Copidosoma aretas. The sequence continues at coordinate 10,311 of JAPYYV010007028.1, read as the reverse complement.
ATAAATCATGTTTTTAAAAGAGTCAATATTTATTGCACAAGAAAAACAGGTTCAATACGGCTATTTAAACCTTTTGAGTCATCTAGCGTCAAAACTTATACCAGGATAATTATGAAGCAAAATGATTGAAAGAAAAATAAAAAATTGTGTAACGAACCGTCCTTCTCAAAAAGTTTTTTTTAATTTTTAAACCTTAAAATTGGGGGTTTCACCCTAAAAAAAAATCAGCGCTGCAACTGCTGTAAGCGACCTCGTACAATCAGCAGCTACACCACTTGTCGGTGTAGCCAGTGGCTTCTATTTTGGTACTATAGCTGAACAAGTCGAAACAAGAGTTGTACCTGATCAGCGCTCATGCATGCCTCGCGAAGCTAGCTTGTGCGACAAAACCTGCCCACCCAACATGCTGGTTTGGCTGAACTCTCACTTCTACAATCTCAGCGTGCGTCGAATATACAAGGCGTTGTTTGTATGATCCCTGGCACTGTAAGCAGCCATATTTGTTTTCAGTGTGTTTACTTGAAATATTTTAAATACATTTTTAATTGATTCAGCGTAAAAAAACATAAACTTACGTACTTTGTGTTTTTTTAACGAACATAAGCTTACGTAATTTGTCTTTTTTGTGTTTTTGTTTTTTTATCCATGGGACGTTCTTTTACAAACTAAACTTCCTGACCGGCACATTTTTTATTTGGCTGAAATTTTTTCTATGTGTTCTGTATCGAAAAAAAAGTACGTGTTCAACGATTTTTTCGAAAAAATGATGCACGACTTCCTAAGACTTCAAATATTTAAGATCTAAGACAGCGCATTTTTCACCATTTTTCCACTAATAATAATGCCCGGTAATACAAAATTCAAGGTTTTTTTTCCTTACCTGATCAAATAGTTCTCTGTAAGAGAACCCAAATTCTTAGTCTCCTGAAGTCTTACTATGCTGACTATGCCTTTCTCTTCGGCAATATTTTTGTCAATAAGTATCATGGGGCAAGTAGCGGTAAGAAAATTAAGCTAAATTTTTGTGTAAGACCAATATCTGGAAAGGGTTGAGATTTAAATTTACGTACGGTATTGAGTAGCATGAAAATTTTCTTGTCAAGTTTTTAAAGTTTTTATATCATCATTATCGCCATTGGCATGATGTGGACCCTCGTCAGTTAAATTATAAACTTTTTTTGTTAACCACATCTGTAATCTTGTAGGATTTTCTCAGAATATCTTTTTTGCGTCAATTTTCGTTATTTAATAGGAAAAGTAGAAGTTAAAAAGATTTGTCAATAAATTCCTCATTAAGTTTAATTTACTAATAAATATTATTTATTTAAAAATGTCTAATTATAATTCTTACGACAAAGAAAAGCAATATGAATCAAGAAAATGAGGCGTGCAATAGAATCCGCGCACCGATAAGACGTGCCGCACTATATCCATTTATTTATTTCTAATAGTAATAATAATTTCTTAATCCAACAAAAATATGAGCTTTTGATTGTATCAGTGCCTTCCGTAAATTTTATAAATAATTGACGGTGATCAGCGATCCGTTGGGGGCGACGACCAGGAAATAAATAAATACAATGGAGTATTTAGATTTTCACTGTTTTGTTTTTATTATTGCAACGTTTCGCTGGTCATTTATACCAGCCTCAATAAGCTACATGAAATTAATAACACACGTTAGAGATAATTTTTTATACATGCACGGTTGTTACTTAACATAAGTATATCAGTTATATGTTTAGTAACAACCTTGTATGTATACAAAATTATCTCTAACGTATGTTACTAATTTCATGTAGCCCAAAGAGGCTGGTACAAATGACCAGCGAAACGTTGAAACAATAAAAACAGAACAGTGAAAATCTAAATACTCCATTGTATATATTTTTTTCCTGGTCGTCGCCCCCAACGGATCACTGATCACCGTCTATTATTTACAAACAAAAATATGTTTTTGATAGGAAATTTGACGTAGAATAGCATAGCACTATCAAAAATTAGCTGCGAGGTAGGGTTGATTGTTAATAACCGATTTAAACATTAAAATCGTTTATAACAATAATAATTTGTTAATAATTTATATTAAAGCAATTTTTTCATTACAGTTGATTCGTTTATCTTTTAAAAGAGACGAAGATCAAATTTCTCGCTCTAACGGAACTGGAGTTATGAATTTTTGAAAGTGAGTCTCCAAGCCAAAAATCACAAAATTCTTAAATTCTAAATTTTCTCTGTTTTACAAGAAAAAAATTTTTTCACGAAATCCTGTATCATGTATCATTTTTTTTATACAAAACTCATAGCATATCTTATTATTAAAAGAAAAATTTCATTTTTTAGGAGAGTTGTGGCTCTCTCACGAGGGGGGAGGGGGGGGTGAAAGAGAGCACGCTTATTCGCATGAAGTCTGTGTGTGCAGTCGGCTGTACACATGAAAATGTATTCAACTTGCCAGTACTCATTAGTGTGTAAATAATATACTAAAAAAAATACAGAATTTACTTTAAAGCATTTAGCTTCTTATACTCCATTTTAATGAGCAATAATTCTTTTGATTTGTGAAATGAAAAATGAGAAGTAAACAGCATAATAAATACAGTCTTTTTTCGATAAAAGTGTGTTATATATGTTCGAAAATAGACATTTTTAACGATATAGCACTCAAGTACCAGGTCTGATAAAAGGGGTACACCAAGTTTTGGATCATAATTTTTAGTAAAACGGCTTCTTGGAGTGATTTTGTGAAAAGTCACTGTTCCACATGAAAAGTCAAGCTGACAGCAGACTGTGCGTGAAGTGCGTCCTTATCTTCCGCTTGCACTTAGCAGAGGAACCAGAAGCAAACTATCTTAAGGACGTTTATGCCACTCAGTAATACTCAATCAATTCAGTATAGCAGAAAATCATCGATATTTCAAATAAGAGTTGGTAATAATTGTCAGTTGACATTTGAATAACTTAGGAATCTTAACATTTAAAAACTTGCAAAAAAAAATAAAAAATTTTAGCATTATGCAAAGAGTTGAGTAAAACTTTATATCTATATATATATATATACCAAAAGCTTGGCAAACTTTTTTTATATTAAGATATCTTTAAAACGGCTCGGGCCATATTTTTAATCTTATAGGAGATGAATCATAGTTACATTTCTCCTCTTGTACGGGTTTTTCAGAATAATTGTAAATACCATTTTTTTTATCGATTAAAACCTTACTCGTTGGAAACTCAGGGGATGGATTCACGTGTTAAAAGAGTCAACTTTGAAGCTTTATGCCTCCTAAAAATTTCAAGACAATCGTAAATAAAGCGATTTTGGTATGAAGGTCCTTAAGTTTGTACAAATATCTCCATAACTGCAGGCGCGTTTTTGTTGAAACTCTACACGAGCATCAAAGAAGTGGTTATCGATAACATATTAGTTTTAAAGAAGATTCTCTTTGTTATATCAAACACAATAAATATTTTGGTTTGCGGTTTAGCTCATAATAAAATATGTTAAAGACGACAAAATAGGGAGACTTCATCAATTTTTTTCTCGAATACTGTAGACGCGATTTTGCTCAAATCTGTCACGTACATCCATAAAGTATTCTTCTATAACTTATATTTTTTTCAGAACATATTAGGAGCATTCGGTATATCATCGTTTCCTATTTTACCAACAACCTTAATTTTATTAATTTACGTTAGTCATTAATTTTATGATCATTTTAACGTAAAACAATGAGAAGACGCTCAAAGCTGCTGTTTTAAGGAGTAAATCAAGCCCAAATTTATTGCGATCCGTCGCAAATTGATCAAGAAAAGTTGTATCTTGTGACTATCAAACTAAACTTTGTATTTATAATGAGTTTAAATAAAATTCAGTGTGTCGTAAAGAGTTCCTGCCTTACCGACTACCTTATTTCGATAAGTTCCTATTATTTATTTATTTTACATATATTTTTACGTAAAATAATGACTTGATGCACAAAGCTGGTACCAAGACAAATTTATCAAGACAAATTTACTGTCATTAGATGCGAATTGAGAGAAAAAAGTTGCATCTTGTGATTATGAATTGGAGTACATAAGAAAAATCATTACGAAATGCAACTTTTCTCTCTTAATTCACATCTAATGACGATAAATTTTCGCTTGATAAATTAGTCTTGGTAGCAGCTTTGTGCATCAAGTCATTATTTTACGTAAAAATAGATATAAAATGAAAAAATAATAGAAACTTATTGAAATAAGGCAGTTGGTAAGGCAGGAACTCTGTACGACACCCTGAATTTTTTCAAACTGATTATAAACACTTAAGTTCAGTTTGATAGTTACGAGACACAACTTTTCTCGATCAATTTGCAAGTGATGGCAATAAATTTGGGCTTGAATAACTCCTCAAAGCTTTGGGTGTCTTCTCATTGTTTTACATTAAAATAACCATGAAATTGATGACTAATGAAAATTAATGAAATTAAGATAGTCGGTCAGATAGGAACTCTCAAAGATATACTGAATGCCCTTAGTCGGAAAGTGAATAGAGCCCCAACTCTCTTCAATTTCCCTCGACGCTAGTCGCATGAATTTAGGAAACTCAAAGTTTGGATGTCTACTACTCTTGTAGAGAACTATTAGCCCAGCTAAAAAAACTCTCTAATTTTTTATGTATTACCGCGAATATTTGTTGTTAGAAGCATAGTCAAATAATGCGCTGATTTTGACCTTGAATGTCCGCAGTCAAAGAAAGTTGTGCGTCATTTTTTAATCAAATATTTACAAATGGACTTTTTTTACATTTTAAAATCTATCTCCTCCCTGATGCATTTATCGCCCTAAGTTCCGGGCATGTTTTTTATTTTCCTCACAATGGTCTAAAAGATGATGCTGGCTAGATGCCACTCACTGTTTTTGCTTTTCGACAACCTATATTCAAAGATTAAAAAGTGTTTTTTCAGCATAGAATATAGTGGGAACAAAAATCCCTAGAGGCCCAAAATTTCTAGAAATTGTTATTTATAGTAAAATATTAAAGTTCTTTCAATTTATGTAAGATCGGTTATTAAGTTTAAGAATAGTCAGCGATCAAAATTTTTTTCCCCTTAATTTCAAAACCAACTACTTATTTGCAAATATCGTATCCTTTTAAAACTAAGCTGGAAAATTGAAAAAACTGTTTGAATTTATTATTCCGTTGCGAGTTCCGAAAAATATTGATTTGGACTGACTATATAACGATATTTTTGGTAACACTGCTGTTGACCTGAAATATAAAACTATGAAACTTTTAATTTTTTGAAATGTATGTTATCCGCTTTTTCACGATTTAAAAGTGCTTTAAAAAATAAAGATTCGAAAAAAAACGTTAAGGGGCTATGGACCCCCGGTCGGAGCGAAGTTCCTTTCCCTTTATGGTAGACTTTTGCTATACAGTGATTATAATTTATATGATACAATAATAAATTAATAGAGTAAAATTGAAAAAAATTTATGATAAAATATGTATGCATACATACTATGTATAGAATGCATAAAGATAAATTAAACACTAAATGATCTGGGATAATTCGATTAATAACTAATAAAAAAATAGTTGAAATGTATACATTGTATTTAATTAAAAAACTGTTTTAATTAAAAAACTGTCTTAATGTTAGAACTAAACAATTATTATGTACTATAAATATAAAAGTAAAAGTTTGAATGGATTCAATCATTAAGTACCAAAAAGAATACATGGCACTTGCCATTTATAGACTGAATTTACACAGCCACATCTAATCCGCTCTGGCCACGTGGGTAAGGATTTGCCTTTTGACTAACCGTGTCGAGGTTTAAATCTTCCCCATATAAGTATATCTATATAGTTTATTGCTCGTTGAGCGATTACTATATACAGAAAAACTTAAAACATGAGAGCGAGCGACCGATCATTGAAAATCGAACGCTCCTACTATTCGCCTGATCATGCCTTTGATGTAACCGGGGCCCAGTTAAGCCCTTATTACAGCCATGTCATGATTTCCACCATGCAGCAGTATAGAGCAAGGCTATATGTATATTATACATTTTTTTTTAAATTAAAGTACCATACGTCCAGGTATCACAAGGGATCCACTACTCAGGGCACTCGGCACTTGGAAAAGGAATAAAAAAGGGAGGCCTCCCCATTACAGGGAGAGGGGTAGAGGGTAGATAGGCAATTTTGCTGCGAGAAGGTCGCCCACTCCTTCGCGAGGAGCATTGCGGGAAATAGGCTGGGAGCATCGCGACTTTTGCGACCTACCATGGCTTAGCACCTGAAACATGAAGTTGAAAAAGATAAAAAAATACTATGGAATAACTCCGTTGATCACGAGAAATAATTTTTTTTTAATTTGTGAGAGATCAATTTAAAGGTTAAAAATTTGTCGAAGAACCTTTATTAGAGCCGCTTTGATGCAAAATTTTCTACAGTGCCATTTAATGATGTCGTAAGCCACAAAAAATTAATTTTCACCTTAGGTTCGTGTTTGCGAGACCGTCTCTCCTCTGTTCCTTGTCTGTTTGACCGACAGTAGCGACAGATTGACAGAATCACTGCCCAATGACCGTCAATTGACAAGAAACGGTCTCGCAGACACGCAGAATTTTTTCCCCTTAATAATTCAGGTGCTAAGCCGCGGTAGGGCGCAAAAGTCAGCGTGCACCCGCCTATAAAAGCACATGTGAAAATTCACAGAGGTGCTTACTCGGAAAAGTTGCACTGGCCGAGATTCGAACTGCGGTCTCCCGCGTGCCGACCGAGCCACCGCGCGCTGAAGAGAAAGATATATATATGTATGCGGTATTCTTTATGAACGAATGACCCCCCCCCCCCCCCTTATCCAAAACTGGTTTGATTTATTCAAGTTCTGTAGGTGATCAAAAGAAAGGTCTAAACCTCTAGTTTTTAATGCCAAGTGGCGTTTTTAGTAAATCCACATTCCTAATCCAATATGGCTGCCTAAACCACACTGTGACCTACAGCTTTTTTTAAATAATAATTTTATAAAAATAGCGGCATGAACCCTACTGGAGTCTAAAAAGGCTAAAATTAAAGGTCTTGAGTTTTTTTATCGAAAGCCGTATGAAAAAAATTTTTGTCAGATACAGAATCCGAAATGGCGGTCAAAACACGTGATCTACACCTTTTTATTAATAAAACGATAATAAAACTTGCTGCATGAACCCTACTGGAGTCTACGAAGGCTTAAGTAAAAGGTCTTGAGTTTTTGTATCGAAAGCCGTATAAAAAAATGTTTTTTCAGCTATTAAATTCAATATGGCTGCCTAAACCACGTGTACTACAGCTTTTTTTAAATAAAACTTTTATAAAAACAGCCGCATGAACCCTACTGTAGTCTAAAAAGACTTAAATTAAAGGTTTTGAGTTTGTTTATCGAAAGCCGTATGAAAAAAATTTTTGTCAGGTATATAATCCCAAATGGCGGCCAAAATACGTGATGTACAAATTTTTTTTTAATAAAATGATTATAAAACTGGCTGCATCATCCCAACTTGGGTCTACAAAAGCTTAAATAATAGGTCTTGAAGTCTTGTATCGACAGCCGTACACAAATTTTTTCTCAGCAATAGAACCCGAAATGGCGGCCAAAAAATGAGACATATGCGTCTTTTCGAAAAATTGTAGGATAAAAATTTGTATTTAATATATGCCACAAGGAGATGAGATTCATTAAAGTTATTAGATTCATCAGCCCAGTCATTCATTAATTGCGTAAAGATAAGTTACCTGATTTAACATCAGGGGTCGTCTACAAAATCTCTTGTCCTTGTGACATAGAATATGTCGGCCGGACCTCTCGACTTCTAAGATTTATAATTAATGAGCATAAGAGAGATACTAAGTTCAAAAGAATTAATTCTGTTCTGACTAGACACTTTACGGATTGTCCTTATTTTTTTTTATTTTGATTGGGTAAGAGTTGTAGATAGAGAAATTAATGACTTCCGTAGGGAATTCCTGGAGTTGTTGAATATTTTTTGGTATGACAATCCGGATGTCAAAGCAAAAGTGTCCCATCTGGTGTTCAGCTTTTGAACCTCTGAAGTGTGGACAAAAAACAGCAGAAAAAAGCTTAAAATTGATCTTATTGGTCAGTGAAAATTTAAACAACTAATGAAGTTATATGCCCCTGCATACAAAAATTTCCATAGGTCTTAAATGTTTCATACATAATTCAATCTACGTTTACACTTTAGTATTACATGTCTAAGTTTCACTTGTATACTTATCTAGTGTTATACTTCATGGTCAAACATCTAGATGGTATTCTATACTCTATGGTAGTAGTCGTAACACACCTGTTTTGCGAATCTGCATTGCTCTGGGTGCTGAACGCACCTTCTCCGTCTCTCCTACTTATATATTTACTCACACACCTATTAATCTGAATCATGAAAAAAAATTATCTATACCATGGAGCAATCCAATTTTTGAAACGTGCAATCGATTAGCAACTTGTACTTTCTGGGTAATGTAATCACAAACTTTACCGATATTTATATTGATTTCACTAAATTATCGTGAGCGAACCTTCATTGTACACTTTACTTATAACATTGTATTACTCGCATAGAGATATTATAAATAGAGGAGGCTAGCCGTATGTCGGCCTGTAAGTGGAATCGTAACATCATTAGAGAGAGAAAAAAGATTGCGGGGGTCTTGCATCTCTCTCTTTCCTCTTCACTGATTGGCTTCTTGAAACCCATGTAATCGTGCCTGTGGAGGCATGCCTGAGGAGTTTAGTGAGCAAATCTCCTGTCTGCTGCATTGTATGTTATCTGCAGAACAAAACATAACCTTGTTTAAAATAAAAAGTTTATTTTGTTTTGAATGAAATTGAATAATTTAAACAATGAAAACGTGTATAGTGTGCAAAAATTTCTCTATACCTGGTGATAATACTCGCAGTTTTTATAATTAAGCATGAAGCATAAAACTGTCACATACAATCTATTGATTTTTATTTAGTATGAAAGTATTTGTGTCATTAAGTAATTTCACAATCATGAGATTCATGACTGTTGCTACTAATTTACTTAGTCTCATATTGTATTGTGGAGGTTTCCAAGTGATTGCAATCTAAGAGAGAAGTGGATGAGTGCTGTAGGAGTTTCTTTTGTGCCCAAAACAGCAACAGTGTGCAGTGATGGTTTAATTTTTGCATCAGACGATGTGTACACACTTTGTCGTTATTCTGAAAAAATTTTGCCAAATATATAAATTATTACATAAAACATTAATTTCATTATTGTGACTGAAACACTTAAGATTGTGCCAACAGATTTTTTTAACAATGATAATCATTTTGTAGAACAAGAACAATTAATTTACATGGTCATTCAAAATTATTTAGACAAAAGATTGAAGCATGAGAGCGAAAAACTCTGTGATGTAAAGTTCCGTATACGCATGCATTATTATAAAATGACGATTTTTAAGGAGGCTCACACCCAATATATAGCTCATGTTGTTAATACGTTATTATAAATATTTTTTAGAAGTTATAACAAGTTGCACTTAAAATGACAATAATATAGCTAATGTTAAAAATCGTGCGATTTTCATCATAAAATTTTTACCGAGGATTGAAAAAAAATTCAACAAATTAACTTAATCTCTTACATTTTACATGTTATTTTTAGATTTTTGGGCTTATTCTCTTCTTTAAACGAATTTATTAGCAGTCACTGACATACAATTTGCAAAAACTTCAATAGGTTTTGAAAAAATTCAATTGTTCACGTATTAATTATTAGTATTTCTAATAAAACAATTGAATTTTGTGGAAACCTATTGAAGTATTTGAAAATTTTATGTCGATGACTCCTAATCAATTTGTTTGAAGAAGAGTATAAGCCTAAAAATCTAAAAATAACATGTGTAATGGAAGAGACATAATGTTAATTGGTCGAATTTTTTTTCTATCCTTGGTATCTGAAAAATTTGGCAACAAATTTTATGATGAAAATCGCACGATTTTTAACATTAGCTATATTATTGCCAGTTTAAATGAAACTAGTTATAACTTCTAATAAATATTTATAATAACGTATTCACAATATGAGCTATATATTAGGTGTGAGCCTTCTTAAGGGCCAGTAGGATGTAATATGTACTATTTTTTTTTTTTTTTTTTATTAAAAAATAAATACCTACTGACGTAGTGTATTTATTTTTTAGGCTTTATTGTAAACTTAGTACATATAGCCTTACTCGTATGAGGCACATTTTAACATTATATATTACATTCGCAGTATCGTGTACATTTTTTA
>JAPYYV010007027.1:0-13765 GCA_030522625.1 Copidosoma aretas | reverse complement strand
AAATACGTTGGACATAAAGACACGCTGCGCGCGACCCAAGGCGTCTGGCCGGTAACTACGGCATCGAGGGAGTTCGTGAGGGTATACTGATTACGCTCACACCCCGCATAGGCCGCTGGAGCGCTCTGGCGCGAAGATATGAACGCAGGTCGGATACTTTTCGGACACACCTCGTATATCGACCTATTGATCAAGTTTATAGAATACAAATAGTTGTTTTCATGCAACTAACAATGTAACACTACCTCCAAATTTCCTAAACTTTTATATTATGGTAAAACGTTTAAATATAAAACTAAAACATGCGATTTAATGAAATTAGAAGTACTTTGAAGATTTATAAACTTTTTTCTCGAGAACGGGGATTTTACTCGAAAAAATTTAGATGACATTTCTTTCTTCGGATTTTTAGTAGAATACAGAAGTATTTTTTTAAATTACGATCTGTTAATTTTTTATCTTTTAGCCACCATCTTGGATCTTTCATCTTGAATTTTTGTTACCTGACCGTGGATTCACAATTTACGACTTTAAGCACTAATGTATTGAAAAATTTTTTTAATAGAATGATCTACGTCTGTATGAGACCAAAACATGCAATGGTATCAGGCTAGAAGAATTTGAAAAATTCATAAATTTTTTTTCTCGAAAGCAAATTTTACTCAACACTAGCAAACGACATTTCATTCTTAGAATTATAAGTAGAATATGGTAGTATTTATATAAATTAAAATCATTTGATTTTTAATCTCTTAGCCGTTATCTTGGATCCACAGTTTTGAATTTCATTTTTTGCCACTTAATTTTAAAAAACTTATGATTCAACCAAAAATTTAAGACCATAAAAAATGTTCTGTGTTGCGTCCAATTTTGGCTATTTTGATGGCCCGGTCAACGCGTTGCGTCAAATATATATTTATACTAGTGGGGCTTCGCCCTCTGCTTGCTCTGCGCGCTCTGCGCGCCCACCCCAAGATTTTTCATGATAACTCTCGGATTATATAAGATAACCATCGATAGCATCCTTTCATGTATAAAATAATTTAATTACAGTTATACTTTTATATAACCGTTAAGCAGGGAAGTAAATCAATGATTTTCAATTTTTTCCCCTTCAAAAATATGTAAAGTAAGTGAATTTTCAATTTATAAAAAAAAACCTTTTCCCACTGGATTGAAACTCGTAATCTCGTGCATACGAGCCGTGTACCGTGTCGACTGATCTATGAGGTACCTCTGTTAGTAAGCTGTAAGTGATATATACTGAAAAGATGTTTCTATAAATGTATCACATGTGATGTTTCTGACTATTCTTCAATTGGTAAAAGATTTTTTCCATTCTAATTTATAAAAAGGTATTAATACTCATAACCTAAAAAAAAAAATAATCTAAAGTTTAATTTTTTACTGTTTATATCTTTAATGCATCATTTTATAAATTAAAATTAAATTATCTATAATTATAAGAGTGATTAAAGAAGTTTACCTGTACAAAAGTTATAAATAACTTTCATAATAAAAATTCCACGTCCATGATAAATTTTCTGAAATTTATTTACAAATTTTTACAATATATTGCGTAAGAAAATTTTCATAACAATTTCAAAATATTTGCATTGTAGCTGTCATAATGTTTGGAATAGTATGGAGTGTCATGTACATTAGCGTAGCTATATGTCCATGCGTTCTCCCCCCCCCCCCCCCTTTTCGTTGGCCTATTATAGAGTAATAGCAAGGGATACTCGACGCACAAGCCCGTATTCAGCCAAAGAGCAAGAGCACCATCTTGTTTCAAGCTGCGATATGGCACCGTAACTCCGGTCATATACATCAAAGAGCTAGTGACAACACTGACAGAAATGAGAACCATAGCCGCCAAGAATCAGGTACAAGCAAAATATCCATCAAAGTACTGCTACGATCTAAAGCTGAATATAAAAAAATTTTTTAAAGGAGAAATGGTCTATGTATTAAAGGAGCAATTAAAAGCTGAATATGACAATCAATATAAGGGCCCTTATGAAATGACGGGCATTAATTACGAGAAGAAAAACCTCAAACTTCAAACAGGGGACGAAGTAAGGGTTTCCCAGGTAAATAAAATAAAAAAAGCTTGTGTACTAAAAGCTCTACCTAAAAACACTGGCAGGGAACTGATGACCAACTAAGTATTGATAAATAGGGTGATAAACGATATAGGATAACTAACTCAGCAACGGAAGAAAACTAAACCTCACGCAAATCTCTCGCGGCCCCTGGACGTGCCGCGAAAAGTAGGCCAAAAGCTAGGGTAGATCACCGTATGCGCAACGATGAACGGGAAGACTCACCCCAATACACCACACAGATACAGCACTACGCCATATATTTTTCCACGGCCCCCGAACGACCACAAAAGGTGATAGTTTACGGGAAATTTTATCAGCAGACGGAGCCATGAAAAGCAAATAAGAAGCGCATGCGGCACTCTCTAAGGTATAACTGTATTTTTTTTATTATTTGAAGGAACTCAGCAATTAAAAGTAATTGTTGTATAAATACATTTTTTTTAGTTGAATACATACGACACGCGAGGACAATTTCTTCATGAATACAATCTTTTTTTTTATTATTCAAGTCGAATAAATAAAATTAGCGAGGATAATTGTTACAAACAAGAAGTACAAGAAGATAATAATGTAATAATCATTGTAAGAGAAAGAGGATTATGGAGGTAGGGTAAAGAAAAGGTAATGAGCATCAATCTTAAGAGTCATTATTACTTGTTAGTAATTTATTACACTTAAATTTTTTTTCATCTCCCTTTTTCTTTTTTACGCATCTTTTTCTTTCATCCTGGGTGAAGACCGGGGCCCTGGCAGTGTGCACAATGGTCTTCCTTTGCCCTGTCTTCCAACCAAAAGCTCAGGTGCCGCTTCAGGCACGCTTCGTTCGTGGAGATCGGCTCCACGTGTCCAACAGCAACGGGCCGATCTTCGACTCCGTAGAGACCGTCGGACGGTCCCCGAACCTGAAACAGAAAAAAAGACTTAGAGAAGAGATAACAGAAGTTAAGCACACAAAAAAAAATAAGTTACCTGCAGGACAGGGCAAGAATTGAGGGGGTAGATCCCTTCGAACGAAGTCGAGATCGACCACCACCACCAGGAAGGTACCATGGCAGATACATCCTATCGGCATGGCTTAGCTGGTCCCGTCCTCGAGGACTCGGCACAGCTACCCACGCCGCAACCTCTGCCTGTCGAAAGGGATTTGTGGGGAGCTCTGGGAAGCCGACCATAAAGGTTGCCCCTGACGGACAAGACACCTTCAGGGTGCCGACGCCCCCACGATAGGGACAGCATCGCACGGGGAGCGGCGACGCCCCAGTTGGCCACTCAACCAGATGTAGGGGCCATGGAACCCCGAGAAACTCGTACAGGTCCACGATCAGTTGGGATCGCAGCTGAAAAAGCAAAACACATATATATATACATTCAAATAAAACAGTAAAGAGAAGAGAAAAATTTTACATACCGAGCTATAGGTCCGGCACTGAATAGGCACCAGCAAGGTAGCACCCTCAACCACCACCATTGTGACACCGCATGACCGCCCGATAGATGGAACCTGCTGACAGACGAAGAGGCCCTCAATCTAGAAGAAAATGCATTCATTAAGGCACGCATTGCGAACATAAGGCATGCATTAGAAGAAAAGAGAAGAAGTAAGTGGAAAAAGCAATTTAATTGAAACTTACGTGGTCGCACCTCGGTGAGCTGTAAACAAGGCCCTTCAGCAGGTTGGCCTCCAGAAGCACGCCACAGTAGGTTCCGTCGGGTGCAGAGAATTTCGTTTTCCGTGCACTATCAAAACTGAACCTCGAAAAGGCAGACAGGCCGGCGAAGAACTTATTAACGCGAGCGGTCGACATTTGCGAAAGATACGAATTTGGTATAACAAAAAAGAACACGACGAACACCACATCACAGGAGGAGCCGAAGAACGGTCGGTTTGAAGAGTGAAAGTAAAAACACACAAAATGATTTTTTACTGAATAACAACTGATCGGACACCACAACACAAAAGGGTCGGAGAGAATCGAAAAAGCACTCGAAGAGACCAAGATTCACAAGCCTTATCAAAAATGATACTGACGAAGCGACGACAACAATAAAAGGAAAAAGCCCAAGAATACCCCCACAACGTCCCTTTCTCTGTAGCTTATTGAGCCGAAAGAGGATAAGGGGAAAAAAGGCAGATAGCTGCAAAGGAGGGAACATATAGGAATATGCTCGAAATTCGAAACTAGCTTCTGAGCCTTGACATCCGCTGCAGTAAAACTTATCTATTTTTATACTCGTCTCTGCCAGACCGGGCGAACTCGAAAACACAGGAAACGCCCTACATCCCTAAAGAGCACAGCAGGCACATACGCGAGCAGGTACGGCAAGCCACTATAGCGAACGTGCAGTATGCACACAGCTGTTGAATAGATTCTTAGAGTTCAAGGAGATGAAAGTTAGTGACTAGTCGAATATTTAGTAAGATGAAATAGGGAAAATTGCGTATGATTAAAGCTGTATTTCAAGGATAGGCTTTAAAGAATGTATGGATGATCGAACAGGAATAAACGCATAAGTGCACGTAATGTAAAGAGAGAGCCACCTGCGCTACCTAACGCTAAGAATAAGTAATAATTTTTTTCTACTTTTTCTCCATCCTTTATACCCCTATAAATCGCGTTTGGATATTGTACTATTTTACGTTCGGAGTATAACTCAATACAGATACACCAATAGTAACGGGATAGCGCATCGTCGCACAAGGAGAGTTATGCTAGATACTCCGTGTAAACAGGGCGGGGAGGCGAGCATCTCAAAATTACCTTCGATGAATCAGTCTCGCTCTCCTCGCAGAAGCGTATATGTAGGTAAATATGAATTTAGGGCAGTCAGCTATAGAGGTCTTATTTGTAAAAGGTTTCTTCACTTGTAAATATTTCACGCGGCATAGGATAACGTCACACGAATAGTACGGCGGGAAATACGCACAGGGGCAGTTGGACAGCAGGAGTCATAAAGTAAATTACTTATTCTATATTTTAGGACCAGGGCCATGCCGGTAACAGAACAACCGGTGTAAGTGAAGGTTGTTGAGAGAAATTCTGGAATATTAGCAGAAAATTTTGGTCCAGTACAATCAGTTGCGTCAACCAAAAAAATGACCTGGTACGTGGATTGGAATCAGTTGATCGAGGCATTAAACGCAGTTCTGAGTGCAAACAGGCAAGCAAGGTGTAACTGCAGGTTGCCGTTGAGAAGGAAAATGTATGCGCAATTAACATGGAACGGGCCATACATAGAGTCCTAAAAGTTCGCGAGAGAGTGGAATAGGCGTACAGAGCAGTGGTTGGTCGAAAGATTGGCAGTCGAATGGTAACAGCGCAAGTACTAACAGAAGAAAAAAAAGGAAATACAAGAGTTAGTAGAGTCAAAATGAACTAGTACAAACGAATCAACTAAGCACCTAGCATAACAAGTAAGGGTTACAATGTTTGGTGACCATGAACGAGAGCTTTACAGCATAAAAAAGTTCAAAGACAAGGTGGCAAAAATAACAGAGAAGGGGTTAAAAATTATTACAAAATTCATAGGTGGATACGATAGATCATCAGAAAAGGGGAGGTAGTTGGAACAGTTAGCCGAAAAATTTGTGGTGAGATTCGGAACGGCAACAGATATAATATACTCAGAAGGTCAAGACATGTCGCATCTACCAGAGGCAGCATTAAAAGCTATAGCGGAAGCCAGAATTTTGGCAGAGCAAATCAGACCGGACCTCAAGATCCCAGAAAAAGAAAATAAAATAACAGAAGAGGAGGTTGGGGAAGTCGCAGATATAGCTACTTTAGCGTTCAACGGAAAAATTATTTACCTCGTAGAAAAACCACTGGTAACAAAAGAAAATTAAGATCTCCTCAGGATATCACCATTGCCAGTGGAGCACCTGGGATTGGAGGAAACGGATGTGGTAGCATATCTGCGGCCAACGTACGAATATATAGCGAGCAGCGTGAGGGCGGAAAGATTTGCGCCAATACCGCAAGAAGTGGTACAGCAATGCAAAAAGCTGGAAAAAATATGTATATGCAAACAAATAGAACCTACACAAGACTTGAAAGAAGATCAGAGATACGGATTCTATTGGGCAAAACAGTAAAGAAACCGGAAAAATGTCCGATAGTACTGGCCAAACTAAAAGGTACATATTAGACACGACTTTATGCAAAGAACCAGCATGCGTTTAGTACCACGTAAGAGGAAAAGGTAGATGTGCAGTGTGAACATACCAAGCATAAGACGTTAAGAGTTAAAAACAAGGGGTAATAAATCTGGCGAGAAACTGCATAGCCCAAACATCCAAAACAAGGCTCGACCCGGGGCAAAGGGAGGGAAAAAGTAAGATATTTAAGTTTAAAAACTCAAACTTGAATTCAAAGAGATTATAGAAAAGATAAAAGGAGTAGGTAAGCGACTAGAATAAATAGAAGCAATAATTAGAAGGGATGGATTGCAGGAACTGGATATTCAGGAGCACGGGCTCAATGCCGGGATAAAAGCAGGAACAAAATTGGCGGATATAATACAACGCGTGCACGAGATACTGCAAACGAAAGAGAAATTTTCCGATTGGAAGGAGTACGCGTGGATGGTGGTGGAGATAGCGCTAGTTGCGATAGCAGGGTCATTCGGATGTCTAAAATGGGGGGCCCCGGTAATACTAAACCTGTCTAGAATGTTTATAGGCGGAGGAAACAGCAACAATACTGTGAGAAATGGGAATATTTAATAAATAATTTAGCGCATAATGTCATATAGGTGAGGTAAAGTAAAATATTCTGAAAATACAGTAGATGTAAAGATGACATAAATGTTGATGATATTAATGTAGCATAAATAGTGATTATAGCAGGAAGAAGTGTTTAAAACTGTAGAAAAGAAAAGGAAGAAAAATACTAAAAGTGATAAGAAAAATTTATGTCACAATGAAATCAACTGTAAAATAGTAGTAAGTTTACAAGTTTGAATAATTATTGTAGAAAGGGATAAGCAAGAACACAAACAAAGCTTGTCATACATAAAATACACACGAAAGGGGTATCAGAAGGTGGAGCGATAAATAATAACATGTAAAGTGAGCAGCAGCCCTCTTAGTAAGTGAAAGAATGAGTGTGAAATGATACAGAAGTCAGCGTCGTCAAAGGCACCGATGTCACGGCCCTGTACGTGTCGGGTACAAGAGCATAGCTATATGTCCATGCGCGCTTCCTTCTCTTTCGTAGGCCCACTATAAAATGGTAGAGGAAGAGAGGCAAGAGTTAGCTAGAAAGGATCGAGAGGTCAGACTAAGGTACACCAGCAAAGCGATAGGTACACTAGCGGCGCGACTTTTCCCTCGCACGATTAACCAATAAGCTAAGTATAGAGCAGTCCTTGTATAACTATTCTCGTCAGCACCCCGAGGCTATCATATCCCACGTAACAGGAGTCACTTTGGCTGTTATAAGATAACTAGAGATTAAAGAATCTTTTTTAATAGAATGGTAGCAATTGTATGAAATGTGTCAATAGTGCGAGAAAAATATGATGAGCATAAATGCATTTAATCGAAAACATTCATCTAATAATTGATTAACTTTTTATATCTTTAATGGATTATTTTAAAAATCGAAATAACTCAAACAATGTGTATTAAAATAAATTCATCAGTAAAAAAATAGTGACTTACTTTTATATTACCTATTTTAAGTCTGTTATAAATTGTTCAAATTTAATTTAAAAAATTTGTATTATTCATTTGTGTACGAAAATGTTGTTTAAAATTTAAAAATATTTAAATTTTTGAAACAGTAATGAGTCGATTTGGCTCATTACTAACCATAATCTCACTTAAAATTGTAAAAGCTTTTTTAAAAGAATGGGTGCGATTGTATAAAATTTGTCTATTGTGCGCAAAAAATGTCATGAGCATAGATACATAAAATTGCCGGAATCAACCAACTAATCTAAGTGTCGAGATAATTTTTTATTAATGCAATATAGATGAAAAGAAATTTATTTTTAGGTGTTATTATTTTTAGTATATTTGTTATAGCTTCTACAGTTTTTCTATGAGTACTTAAAGTGATTGGTAATTTTTATAAAACAATAGCGAGTGAGTAAACCTGAAAAGATGGTCAGTATGCGATCTATATAAATGCACTCGGTAATATATGTTAAGTTTTATTCGAATATATGTTAACTGAAATCGAAATATAACTCGTCCCTGCATGTGTCCGAAGTCATATCCCAAGCAATCGTTTTTTAACTGTTCCATTAATTTCCAAATTAACTTTTTTTTTTAATTTTGAACATGGCATTGAAAAAACACAACCAAAATGATTACATTAAATAAAAATTATTGCATCTTTAAATTTTTTTTTTTAATCAATAATAAATATATTCTTAGATTCTATAATAAATAAGCTCACATATCTATACTTATAAGAAATTTTATGATTTTATATGATTATTATTGATGCGATTTTTTAAATAAATATAAATGTATGGAGGGCATCCTAGCTCCGCTGGGCTCCTCCAACTCCCTCCGACTCCTTCTGCTTGCCTTTGCTCGCCCCAACACACCCCCTCCCCCAAATCACCCGCTAAATATAATTAATTTCCTTTTTTTTCCGTGGAATTTTACCAAAAAAAATTTAGGTTCACTTTCTATCGCCCTTTCTACACCTCCCGCTTTCTTTTCAAAAATCTCTGCTGTACGTTTCCCAAAAGATTTTTCTAGAAAGCAATAAAAGACTCATTCTATGTGTTGTTCGATAACAGGATTTGTAGAAATATTTTTATTTTCTCTATATAATGTAATTCGATATTTTGGACTTCATTTCAATTCAAGACAATTCTATAAATTTTAAGTTTAAATACTTACTTTTCGTGCTCTCTTTCTGATGACTTTTAGACTTATGAAACTTCGAGCCACAATTTTTGCAGATGAAAAAATGACAATATTACTCTGGTCATAATTTTTCTTGACTGCGTACTTTTCATGTGTAGATGAATTTTATAACATAATAATTTGGTTTGTACAATAACAATAAACAAGTTATGTAAAACATGTCGAAAAATAGAAGGGCTGATAATACGAATTTTCCTGTTATGAAAAGGAAAGCAGATATCTTTTTTACATCGACAGAATCTTTTAAGACAAAATTTAATGTTGGAGATAAATGTGAGTAAGCTTATAGTATTTGACATACTTAAACGAACGCTATTATTTTATATTCATCTTTCTACTTCTCTTTTTTCTGATAATAATATAGTCTAACATAAACAAGAAATTCAATAATTATTTTTAAAAAAATTATCATGTATGCAGTATTAAAGAGATAAAACATTGTAAATTACATATTCTACAGTGCTTATGACAATAACTCTTGTTTGAAATGATTAAAGAAAAATATAAAACTTAAATTGATGATAATCGAATAAAAAAAGTAAACTTGAAAAGACAGAGACAATTCAAACGATATGGGTATGCATTATTCCGATATATTTTTTATATGGCTTAGGAAATTGGCATCTTAAAGTTCGACATACACTTGTAAAGAACGGTATTGACTGATAGGAATATTATAAGTATTTTATTGATCGTTGTCAATATTATAACAGGATTGATAACAAAACAGACTGTAAAGAGTATTAGAGTAAATGTGGTAATAATATTAGTAAAATAGAATTGAAAAGTTTTGTTTCATGTTATGACATTTATGTTGCAATTTTATTTGAAAGTTCTAATTTCTTGCACAATCTGTCATCAAGTCTTGCAAATAAACTCCATTTAACGTTGTATTCTACAATTAATTCATCTAATGGATCATATATTTTTGATGTTATCAATGATAATACAAGGCAATACCCGAAAAAATTGTCACCGTCATGCAAGAATTAAAAAAAAAAAAAGTTTCTTACCGTTATCAAGACAAAATTTTATGTAACAGATCAAAATAATCACATATCTTTGACATTAATTTGAACAAATTATTATCGGCAATGAAATTACCAGATTTTGGAGATATCAATTTTGGATGTCCTCATTGTTTAGCTGTATTTTTAGAAAAAAGAATACAAAATTAAATTAATGTAAAAACGGTAAAATTACGGTACTTCTTTCAAGTCATTATGACAGAGATTAAAAAAATCTTCTGCTATACGACAATTATTTTAGACATTGAATGTGATAGTACAAGAATTTCTTCTGTTTTCCGAACAGAAACAATAAAATCAATGAATCTTTTGTCTTAGTTCTGTACATTTTATTTGAAAGTTATTGTACAACTGATGGATACAAATTTTTTCTCGCATTTATTGGATGTAGAAGATGAACGAATTACAACTTCTCATACATGGAAATCAAATGATGTATGTTATCAAATTTGTAATCGATGTGAATAATTTTCAAATCATAAAGCCATATTACCATCTCGTAGTAAATACACGAGTTTTTTACATGAGAAATCCACCTACTTACTCCCCCTGCTACCCTTCGCTGCCCCTCACTCGTCCTAGCACACCCCCTCCTCTCCGATCCGCCCCTAATTAAGGTAAATTTTGTTTGTCCGCACCGTGAAATTTAAACCAAAAAACTTTGGGTCAACTCCCTACCGTCCCTCTTTTACCCCTCGCTACCCTTTTACGCCCACCCTTATACCTTCCTCCAGCTCTTTCTCTTGGGGTCTTTATAAATTTCTACTAGAAATATTACTTTTTCAGGTACAATCCATTCAGTCACCTTTTCCATAAATTTTAGGATTTAGAGTTTAATTAAAGTCTAATTCAAATAGTTTATTGAAAAAAGTGAGTATTAAATGCTATGTAATTCAAATGAATTATTCTTAGGTCACTATATTTCAAGAAAAACATCAACAAAACACCTTATTGCATACCGTATAATATAGAAAGACTGAACAGGGCTACTGATGCATTTTATTTATAATGTTTACATTAGGATTTTCAATAATAATCAGAAAGACTTCGTTTTTTCATAAGTGCTAATTATGCTATACATGTATTTTAAATAATTCTTCAGCAATTTTTAATAAATTGTCCTCTTAATACTAATACCTTTTTAAAAAATTAGATATGTCTAAAGTTTTATTTCTTACTGTTAACATCTTTAATACATTAATTTATAAATTAAAATTACGATTACTTTAAGTATTAATATAATTCAATGTGTTTACCTGTGAAAAAATAAAATACTTTTTTATTACCTAATTCAACTCCGTAATAATTTTTTCGAATTTTATTTACAAATTTTTACTATTCATTATATAGAAAAGTTTTGTACACAATTTTTAAGTATTTTGATCTTTTCTGTCAAAATTTCTAAAACAGTATAGAGTCGCTTTGGCTGATAACTAAAACTAAGATCACCAGAAATTATAGAAGCTCATTTATATTAATGAAATATGGATGCAATAAAATTTATTTGCAAGTCCGATTATTTTTTGTATGTTTTTTATAGCTTTCAAGTTATTCCATAAGTACTCAAAGTGATTGGTAATTTTTTTAAAATGAGAGCGAGTGAGTTACCCCAAACAGAATATTACTGTATTTGTTTATAAAATTCCACTTGGTAATTTATGCTAAGTTAAATTTGATTATTTCTTTTCTAAAAACACAATATAACACGTCTGCGTATGCATCCTAAGTCCTTGCCTAAGCAATCGCTTTTTTAATGTTTTGTTAAATTTTAATTTCAAAATTTTTTTTAAAGAAATATTTAAAAATAGTATTTGAGAAGAAAAAAAGTTTAAAATATTTAAAAATATAAAAAATGAAAAATCTTAATCAATATTTTCAGTTGGAAGAATAGAACTATTTAGCGCTTCTCTGATAAATAGGCGAAAAATTGATAATTTTATAATAAATTGTATATTATTCTGATTAATAATTGGATTCATCTTATAACCATACAAAATTTGGGGGTTAGCAGGCAAAGCGTGCAGAGGAGTGAATATATGTTGAGAATAAATATCACAAGAAATGGGAAAGGTTACATAATATAATTTTACAGGCAGCAAAGGAACTAGAAATTGTAAGATCTATAAAGGAGGATCATTGCGAATTTACAGATAGGATTTCAGAATACTTACGCAGAAAGAAAGTATTATAGGTAAAATCAAATATTACTAAAAGAATAAGAAAAAGAGTGAAAATAGAAACAAAGACTAATAAAAAAAGCATACATGATATAATTAGAGATTAAAAAAATTAGCAAGCCTAAAAAAATAAAGAGTAAAGTAGCAGAAAGCAAAATTGAAATGAGATTTAAAAAGCAATTGAAGGATTAGGACACAAAAAAAGGGATGGTATTAATGAAATAAGCATAATCAAATAATTTAAAAAAATTGTAACGAGACGACAATGATCTATATTGCCCGAAAAACGACAGATGGAGTATAAGAATCAACAGCAACGTCTAACAGGATTTTTGACTAAAATATATCCATCGTTAAATAAAAAAATGACCCAATAAAAAAGTAAGACTTCTGTCATTTAGGAAATACAGGAAAACAATATGGTAATTGACTACTTTCTTATCCGTGAAATATAAAAAAAATAAATAAATAACAGTGAGAGAAAAAAATTGCGAAAAAAAAAGTTTAAGTGAGCTTACAAAAACAATTATGTAAGCTGTGTTATGGGAAGGTAAAAAGGACGGGAGAAAAAATGTATGGAGTGATAGATTGTAGGCTCAGCAATATGAAAAAAAAAAATCACATATTTCCATGTACAGGACGAAAGAACAGCAAATTTATCAATAATAATATCAGCAAAAAATAAAAGATTAAAATATAATGAAGAGATGTGCAAGAGGGAGATAATTTATGTCAATGTATAAGATATTTCTGTTGTTAAATATGGCAGTACAGAGCAAAGACTGTAAGTTCATTGATTTGTTATGCGTTATAATCCAAAATATTACGTAAACGTGAAAATATATTGTAACATGATAAAGTAAACTTGATCAATTTTTTATTACATCTAATCGATAATGCAATTAGTATCAATTTAAAGGATATGATTTTTGAATAAATATGGCACAAGAAAAGGAAATGTAAAAGTATATCTAAATGTATATTAGAAATAAGAAAATAATTTATTATAAAATTTACATTTACAATTATAAAGTAACGATTTTAAAATGATATCTTATTATGAACTCATATCCATAATTAATTCAAAAATGTTCAAAAAACACCAAAAAATGGATTCAACTGTTTCTGTACTAATAATGATTACATAATTATTACATAAATTTACACATCAGTATTACATTAGTGATAGTTGTTTGTTAAATATGTAAACTTGTCTCACGCATTGACTATATTTGTTTGATTTTTAAGCAAATTTTCATAAGATTGCTGTGGTTACCTATGCTTATAAGCATAAGTGTATTGAAAGATTAATTCTTACATTTTATTACTTAGAAGTAAAAATAAAAAATGTATAATGTAGGGGTTAACCCTTAAAGAGTTCGGGAAGCAAAGCTCTACTAGTACATATATATATATATATATATATATATATATATATATATATATGTATTTATATTTTCCTATATTATATAGTTGTATGGTCTTAGGGTGAGTAGTAGCACCCCCCAGCTACCGGAACTCCCTTCTGCTCCCCCCGCTCCCACCCAGCTCCCCCCAGTTCTCCCC
>JAPYYV010007026.1:0-13765 GCA_030522625.1 Copidosoma aretas | reverse complement strand
TTATAGTATTCGTGAATCTTTGTAAATCGTTCTACTTGTGAATAATAATTTTTATACTACGATTTTTTCTTGTTTGAAAAACAAAAGTTAGTTCCTTGTAAAAAATGTAGAGAAAACGTAAATGTGGCATTTATTTTGTTGCTATTTCGTATCGTGACAGATAACAACAATTGCCATAATATTTATAATAATAACAGTTATAATAACAAAAATTTACGCGTGTTACTTTATGCAAGTCATTGGCACTTTTTGTGCAATTGTCATGCAAACGTGCCTCTGTGCACTTCTTATGCACGTCTGATGTACTTGCGTCTGCAGTAAGTCGAAAAATTTACGAAAGTAGCTATATGCAAGTCTTTTGCACTTCTTGTGCAATCGTCGTGCGGATGTGCCTCTGTGCACTTCTTGTGCACGTCTGATGCACTTTCGAGTGCGTTAAGGTGGTTAGATTTGTGCAAGTAGTTTTACGCAAGTCTTATGCACTTTTTGTGCAATCATCTTGTGCACGTATCTGGCAGCAGAATGATGTAAGTCTGCGGAAGCAGACCGAGCATCATCTTATGCAATTTTCTTGTGCATGTGTGTGCCACCTGGGTGGGTTGGAATAGGGGATGCATGTAATCAGTCATATCTTAAAATTTCTTTGACCGATTGTCATCGTTGTTTTCTGATATTTCACGATAAATAGTTTTGTCTATGGATACCCTATAAGGTAACAAAAAATTCAATTTTATGGGTTTGCTTTTTTTATCTGTATTCTTTTAAACCCGTTTTTATTTTTAAAAGTGATTTTTTTGCTATCAAACTTCATTTTTAGAATTTTGTATGCATGAAAATCTTAAAGATCATAAACTTTCGTAAAAAATTTCGGTTTGATTCGATCGATTTTAGAAAATCGATTTTTTGAAAATATAGAGTTTTTCGAGAGTAAACTATGTATCAAAATATTTTTTGATACATGATCTTAGAGAATAAATTTCTGAAATATTGACGTGTTTTAATTTAGAAAAAAAATGATCAATAGGGGTTTGCAAAATAAAGAAGAGCGTGTAAATCAGAAAGCTTAGTGCCAATTGATTAGCAGCGGTTTATAGATTTATATTAATACTTTTTGTGTGTAAAATTTACTGTTTTTTAGAATTTTTATCGTAGAATATCCTTAAATTAGAATAAAGAAAATAAAAAGACACTTTCCAAAAAAAATCCATTTTGAAAAACTAAAAAATTAAGAAAAAAATTAATGTGCAGCAAAACTCAAATCTTTTTTCAGTGGCGATAAAAATCCAAAAACAGATAAAATAACTCCTGTTGGAGTGAAATAGGCCCAGGGAATACTGAGATACAACTGAGTACATACATACATACACACACATACACACATACACACACACACACTGACGGACATTTTCCAAAAATGATATATTTTGGTTCTAAAATTTGCAAGACGTGATCATAACATGTTTTCTCGACCTATTTTTTCGTCAATAAAAATGATTTTTCTACGAGAGAGCAAAATTATGTAGCTGGGTGTGCGTGGGTGTCAATAGAGTATGCATATTATCAGTCATATCTCATAATATGTTTGACCGATCGAAATCATTTCAAACAATTATTTTGTTTCCAAACATAATACTTGAAAAAAAAAGTTTTACTCATTTGTTTTGTTTGTTTTAAATTAGATTTTTACGATTGTTCGGACTCGATTCAATCGAAAAAATAGATTGTAAGGTGCTAATTTTTGTTGTAGGATTCGTTACGATGGAAATTCTAAAAGATCATTTAACTATACACAAAAAAACGTACTTAAATCAAATTAAAATAATTTAGTAGCTGGGTCTGCGTGGGTGTAAATAGGGAATGTGTGTGATAAGTCATATCTCAGGATCACTTTGACCAAATTTTATTATTGTTTTAGGATATTTTACGATCGACATCATGAATTTTTTTTCTGGTTTTTAGATACTTTCCATTGCTAGAAAAAAAATGTAATGTCATTGATTCGTTTATTTTTTATTTTTATTTACCTATTTCGGGAAATCGTTTTTTTTTCCTAAGACATTTTCTTGCTATCAAACGTTGTTTTAGAATATTTAATAGGAGAAAATGTTGAAGATTGTAAAATTTCCAAAAAAAATGTAATTTTAATTTAAACTAATTTCGAAAATCGATTGTTTTGAAAAATTAGGTTTTTTGGCACTAAACGTTGTTTTCAAATATTTTGTGATAAGAGATCTTCAAAATAAAAGTTCTCAGACTATGGCCGGTTTGTCTATACAAAAAAAAATGGATGATTGTTTGTGTCAAGAAGAAGACGAACATGTGAATAAAGAAGCTTTGTGCCAAAAATATTGAACAAAATAAATGGTGAACCAAAAAAGTGGTTTTAGACAGTAAAAGAGGCCTTTGAAAAACTGGGATGAAAGAATAGTCTTAGGTACATTTGGAAGAGAGAAAAGTATTACGCTAGAGGAAAGACTGAAAAAAGGACTAAAAATAAATAAAAGTCCAAGAAAACCTAACCAACCGAGCAAGAATTAAACAATCTATTTTTGTGACTATTAAAAAAAAACAACTGTCAATTCATTATAACAAAGCTTTCGTATTCACATGTTCTTCTGCTTTTTGACACCTACCCTCATAAATTTTTTTTTTTCTGAATCCAAATATCTCATTATTTGAATGTACTTAATCTTCAAGATCTTCTATTAAAAAATATTATAAAACAGCGCTTACTGGCGAAACAATCCGTATTAAGAAAAATCGGTTTTCCGAAATCGATTAAATTAAAATGAAAATTTTTAGCGAATTTTACGATCTTCAAGATTGTCTGACACGAAATATTTTAAAACAGTGTGAATGCGAAAAGATGCAAACGAATCTGGAATTTGTATTTTTGATCAGTATTAATTAAATCAATTTACGGTTTATCAAATCTTAATTTTATTTCCTCATAGCTACTAATATAGGATCTCTTCGCATCACATAGTATCATTAAACTCTTTAATCTCCTTATCTGCTACTACTTTTGGTGATTTCATTATATGCTTGCTATATTCGATTTTGTCTATGTTTCGAATATATTTACACCACACCTAGCCCGAAATAGACTGACAACCGCCCGTAGCGCAGGACGTAATGTGTCAGTCCCGGTCCAGGTGAGGTGCACAATAAAATACACACCACGGGTGGTAGTAAAGAATGGTCAGATCGCATGTTTGCTCCCCTTGGCCTCGCCTTGGGTGATAATACTCATGCAGTCTGGGACATTTGTTACTTTACCACCATAGGTGCGTAAATATCTATGTTTCTGTATATTTTTGTCACTTTAGATTATTTGCTATTTATTAGCTATGGATTTGAATTTTTTTTTACAACTTACATGCGTATTCTCACTATATTAATCGAAACTAATCTTTTAGATAAACTAATCCTAACTCTGACTGATTCTCTGGACATGAGACTCTTTTATACAGCCTAATGTCAAGATCTTCCAATGGCATGCTGCTGATGATAGAACAACTAAGCTAAAAGAAAATGTTAAAGTAATAATTTCTGGATCATTATTAATGAATGTGTTCGTAGATATAATTATCTATGATTCTTCTTAAATAATAATTGTACATAAACTATGTTTTCATAGCAGCAGCACTGACTACTATCTAAGGATATCATCATATACAGGCCTTTGGAGCTGTAATTTCACAAAAAAACAAATAAATGTCATAAAAAAATATAAATTAGAACGTTTTTATATTATAAACAGCAAAACACGTATAAGTTTTAAGACGTAACAATAAATAATTAACGTTCAAAAAATACAACACGAGTAAATGCTTAGGAGTGCAGAATAACCATCAACATGTTTACAGGCATCTGCACATAAATGCGTTTCAAACTTACTACTGTTAAGAATTTGTGAAACATAGGTGTAAACATCGCAAATACGCGTAAAAGAAAAAAAAAATTAAAACTTTCACAGTCTTTTAGTGTTACATGCGTAACTAGTACATATATAAATACTACTTTATATTTAATTACCTTCTTTATTGTAATCGTTACAGTTTAGCTAAGGGCAGCAGTATAGGGACAGCAAAAGTAAACGCAGATATAATTGTCTCAAATTCTATCACAGTTGTACATCCTTGGAGGAAGAAGCCATGTCTGAGACATTTAAGGTTGATATTTATAAGCAGGAATTTAAAGTACCTTGCAACACTTAATTGTATCTTATATTATATATTTGTAATGCCAAATTAAGTAAGCAGCCCCCCTCGCCCCCTCGCGCCTCGCCCTTTCACGACCCCCTTAAAATTTTGAACGATTTATTTAGCCCTGTACCCCTCAAAAATAAGTTAAAAATCTTCATCTATCTCCATAACTTCAACCCAAGAATGTATGTGTTGTTAACACCAATCCCTGCCATCAGCCCCTCTCAACCCTCCTTGTCACCTCTATCAATTTCTTGGGTGATCCCTCCACTTACCCCTCAGGAAGCCATTCTGTAATTCTTAGCTGAAATAATTAGAATATTATAACATGGAATAAGCTTTTAACTTCTTACTAACCTTATTTTATTCTCAAAAATGCATATAAACTGTTTCCAAGGTTGTTGCTAGTATTTACTACCAAGTCCAAAAACATTATAAAAAACTTCATATGATCAACAAAAAGCTTCATTACCCTATCTTTGGTTGTTTATTATTAAGAGTCTAGTATTTAAACGTACATTATTTCTGTTTAGGTATTAAGACAAGTCGTACAAGTAAAACGACGGCGATCCCACTTCTGAACCTATTCCTATTGCGGCAGTGCGTACGCGCACGCCGATACATCCTGGCATACCTAACCCAGTCGATGTAGCAATATAGTTGAATCATCCCATTCATTTTCATGCTTGCCTTTTTTCACGTAGAACAACCCCATATTCTTTGTCATTATTCCAAAAGAATTTAAGTCAAAATTGTTTTTAAGTTTGCAAAAATAGAGTCATCTATTTTCTATGAAGAATACGGTAATTTGTTTATTTTCATTAATACTTTATCATGCTCTCCTTTGTGTACGGCAGTCTCGCCCTATAACCGTGCTTTAGTCACCCCATGCAACTAAGAGCCAACCGTTTTTGATGTTTCAACCTTTTATACATTATCAGTTTGAATTCTAACTTTACAGCAATATATCCAAGAGCATCAGAGAAAAAAAGTTGAATTCAGATGCAGAAGGCTATACTGTCCAAATCTTCATTTATAAATTAGTGACAATGTTTCCAATGCGTGGTAGGTAATTCTTTTTCATTTTGGAATGTGCTTTGAGTTACGTACAAAAAAATTCAAATTCAAGTGAGCTCTTAAAACTTTATCGATCATATTTCATGCATGAATAAAGTATGTTTGTTTTTGAAACGGTGTGATCTGTTATACCAAAGTTGGAGCTTTATTTGTACCAAAATTAAGGTTTATTATTCAAATAGCCAACTACTTATAAGGTTTAAAATATGCTTTGCATTTGTCAATAAAGTGTGATGATCTTTACTAACTATTTTGCTTGTAATTATTTACAAATCCACAAAAAAGTTATTTTACACAAGTTTATGCCAATTTTTTGAGAAAATTTAAATCCTATTTAAAATCAGAAAAATTCTTTATTTTCAGTAGATTTTCATTGATGAATGTGGGATAACAATAATATATTCGCTGAAAAAAAAAAAGGAATAACATTTATTTAAAAGTCAAAGCTTTGTTTGTGCTGAGATCTGTAAACTAGGTACGTTCATCTTATTAGAAGCCCGATACATACAAAATTGATCAACGGAGCTCTTAAAACTTTATCAATTACAATTCATACGTAAAAAAATTAGATTTCTTTTTTGCAACGGTGTTTTTCATTATGCAAAAGTTGGAGCTGTATTTGTACAAAAATCCCTTTTTATACTTGGACGATCTAACTACATATAAAATTTAAAACATGTTCTGAATAAATCAATAAATTGTGATGATCTTTACCAGATATTTTGCTCATAATTATTGCATCAATTATAATTCATGTGTAAAAAAAAAAAATTTGTTTTTTAAAACAGTATGTTCTATTGTGCAAAAGTTAGAGCTGTATATTTGTACAGAAATCTTGATTTATACTTGGACAAGCTGATTACTGATGAAATTTTAGTTCGCATTATCTTAATTCATAAATTTTCAATGATCTTCACCAAATATTTTGCTCATAATTATTTAAAAATGCACGAAAATTTTGTTTACAGAAGTTTATGCTACTTTTTTGAAAGCATTTGAATCTATTGTGAAATCAGAAAAATACATTTTTTAATGAGATTGTAATTAATGACGGTCTAATAGCAATCATCTATAGACCCAGAAAAATAATAGAAAGCATTTATGCTAAAGTTAGAGCTCTGTTTGTGCTGCGATCTATAAACTCGATAGATTCAACTTATTAAAAGCATGATGAATACACAATTGATCAAATAAGCTCTTAAAACTTTATCAATTATAATTTATGTGTAAAAAAAGGGGATTTGTTTTTTTAAACAGTGTGTTCTATTGTGAAAAAGTTGGAGCTGTATTTGTACAGAAATCTCGATTTATGATTGGACGAGCTGACTGCTGATGAAATTTTAGATCGCATTATTTTAAATTCATAAATTTTCAATGATCTTTACCAAATATTTTACTTATAATTTTTGAAATAGCACGTTGAAGTTATTTTACAAAAGTTTATCACATCTTTTGGAGGGCATTCGTAAGTATTTAACTAATTCTACAACAGATTCAAACGCCTCCAAAAAAGTAGCATGAACTTTTTTAAAATAACTTGTACTTGCATTTGTAAATAAATGTAAGCAAAATATTTGATGAGGATCAATGCCAATTTATTGATAAATACGAAGCAAACTCAAGTTGTTTTGGGAGTTGGCTCATTTAAGTATAAATCCTAATTTTTCTACTAATAGAGCTCTAACTTTTGCATAACACAACACACTGTTTCAAAAAACAAACTCCCTTTCTTCACGCATAAATTACAATTGATAAAGTTTTAAGAGCTCACATGAATTAACCCTGCTCTGAACGTTACGTGGAAGCCAATTCCTAATTTAACAGAATTATGTACCACGTATTCATAACACCGTCACTGTCTTATAAATAAAGATTTGGACAATATAGCCCTGAGCATCTGAATTTATTTTGTTTAATCTAGTAGTCTTAGATTTATTGTTGTGAAGTGTAAATGCAAGCTGATAACGCGTAGAAGGTTGACACATCGTATATGGTTTGCTCTTAGTATACTCATTGCACGGGGATACCAAAGCACGGTCATACGATGAGACTAACGTACACAAAGAAGAGCATGATAAACTATCAATGCAAAATTAAAAAACTACTGTATTCTTTATAGAAAATAAATGACTCTAATTTTGCAAACATAAATACAAGTTTTATTCAAGTACTTTTGGAATAATTATGAAGAAGATAGGGTTGTTTTGCTTAAAAAAAGGCAAGGATGAAAATAAATTGGATTAAACAATTATAATGCCGTATCAAATGGGTTAGGGATGCCAGGATGTATCGGCGTTCGTATACGCACTGCCGCAATGGGATTAGGATCAGGAGTGAGATCGTCATCGTTTTACTGGTACGGATTGTCTTAATACCTAAACAGAAGTAATGTATGTTGAAATATTAGACTTTCAATAATAAACAACCAATGATAGTGTAATGTAGCAAAGTAAGAGTTAAATGACAATTGCTGTGGAAATAAAAAAATTTTCGAGCAATGTCAATTGCTAAGGAAACTAATTTTTTAAGCTTCTTGTAGCAAAAGTATTAAAAAATACTAATCATTTATTATCATTTAGCGACTGCAGTCTTTTTTTACCTAATAAGCATAGTGATAATCCAAAAAAGAAATTTTTTTTAATTTTTTGAATAGTGCCTAATAATAAACATAGTTACGGCATTGTATTTCAGGGAAAAATTAGCAATAAAACCATCTTTACTTAAGGTAATTCACTTTCAGCAACGCTTATAACCATGGTAGCCACATTAGTTAGGTCACCCGTTATATAGTGAAGAGGGCAGCCGAGTGTCGATACCTTGTATTGATAAATGCATTTTAAATCTTCTTTACATTGTCTATGTTGCAATATCGTCTTCTCTGTCGTTTCTTCCCAGATATGTCACCGATAAAAATAAAAGTAGAAGTAGAAATAATATCTTGTGCATTTTTCGCGCTCTTTTTGTTGATGCGAACCGTTGTTTGCCACGCACTTCCATCTCTGATATATAAGCGTTTTTGTAGAAGACATTATGCATGCAATGAACTGCAACACTATCAATTTTTTACATATTTTTTTCGTGATCAGCTAACTTAAAAACATAAGATACACAAAGTTCAACGTTAAAGAAATTTCTGGACGTCAGGCCTTTGCTTATGAGCCTTATACATTTTTAATTGATTGACGGTAACTAGAGTGCAATTTTAAAACAGCGCATTTTTATTGAAAATGAAT
The DNA here is from genome assembly GCA_030522625.1 of Copidosoma aretas. Taxonomy (NCBI): domain Eukaryota; kingdom Metazoa; phylum Arthropoda; class Insecta; order Hymenoptera; family Encyrtidae; genus Copidosoma; species Copidosoma aretas. The sequence goes on along the minus strand of JAPYYV010007026.1, from coordinate 5,247 downwards.
ATGTGTATCATTTGCAGTGAGTAAACTAGCAGCTAGGAAGTTCTTTCGCTTCATCTTCGTAACGCTAATGCTAATTCTTTCACAGATCTCATTGTCCAAGTGAATTATTTGTAACGGTCTATCTGCTCTTCTTCTAACCTCTTAAAATTGCAACTTATCGAATTTTGAAACAATTCAAACCTCGCGATCCTTAATTGATTCATTAAACTAAACCTCTTGTAGTTCTTTAATGTTAGAAAACCGTTCCTGACACTCCTTCAGGTAGTTCAGTGACGCGTGACCTAGTCAAACATGCCACAACAAAGCTTTATTTTCGATCAAATTATTATTCACGGTCAATTTTTCTATTACAACATTTGAACCAGTTTTAGCCATATCGTTAATTTTCCTATCAACACAGAGTTTTATAAAAATTTGAATAATTGAAACGTAACTCATTCGACTACGAATTAGCATTATTAATTTCTTCATCAGTTTGCATGGGCTCATCGAGATTTGATCTATTTAATAAATTACTATTCGTATAGTCTAGCTTTGGGTCATTTAATAAATTATCAGTCACTAAATCTAGCTTCTCATTTTTATCATTCATCGACTTACTTGTGGCAGCTTGAGTAGTCACATATGCTACTATTTTATTTGATATGGGCTGACTGCACACCGTATCATCTAGCTTTTCCAGTTCTAACTTGACAATCGGAAGTAGAGACTTGTAAATTCCTGAGATTAATGTTCTATTTGAAAAGGGATCAAAAATTTCAATTCTTCTACTATCCAAATAAATGCTCAGACCCATTTCGATAAATTTTCTGAGTGATATCAAATTTTCTGATAACTACCTAGCATATATTACGTTTTCTAGCTTCAGAGATTCATTGTTTGTCATATGCCCTTTAATCTGTCTAACTCCCTCTGATCTCACTATAGTCTCATCGCTATAATTAGCGCAACTTATGTTAGACCTTTTTGACTCATCTAGCGTCGTAAAAATCGGTCAATAGTTGGACATGTGCTATGTAGCACCTGTGTCTGCTGAAAATTTTACTAGGATATAATTTTTGTCAGGGACGTAATTGTCTGGACTATTATTCACATAGAAAATCTCAGACTTACCTTTTGTCTCTGTCTTAGCATCCTGTTTAGTATTGGTAGGTGTTCCCTGATTCAAACTGCTAGATCGTCTGTCTCTATCTCGATCTCAAGCACGACCTTAACCACGACCTTTACCTCCAGCACTATCTGGCTTTGGCTTTTTCCCGTCTAATGAGTCCCCTGAGTCCACAAGTTTTTTATTAAAACCTCCCCACTGGTTTGCCCTGTTGTTATAGTTAGGATAATTTTTAAATCGTATCTGAGTCTGGATCCTATTGGATATCCTGTCATCTTCTCTACCTGCTCGTCTGTATAAGAACAGTTCGTGCTGATATGAACTTTATATCTCCTACAAAAGTAACACATTTGTTCGTTTTTGGTGCACTCGTTCTTTCAGTACCCTGCGTTTCCACACTTGTGACACAGGCCCTCACGCTTGGTGGTAATAACCAGTAACGTAACCTGCTGTCTCTGTCCTTGTATTTCCTGTATTCTTTCCCTTCCAGCCACCTCCTACTGTACGATGTAAGTTCTTAGTTGATCTAGCGTAAGTTCCTTTCCGGTAGAGTTTTTGTTTAAAAGTTGGACATCCGTAATACTCGGCAAGCTAGTAACTATCGATTCAAAGAAAGCGTCTCCTACTTTGATTTCGGAAAGATTCTTAATATCCGGTAAATTATCATACGTTCTCACGATTTTGTCAAACTTATCCCAAAATACCGATGCCGACTCTTTATTCGGTTAATATTAAATGGTGTATAATTTTTTCTTAATTCCGGCAGATGATAACAATTCTTCATGATCTTTAAGTTTTTTAATTTTAGCAATTAATTCCTTGGGATCACGGATATATGCTACTTTTGAATGATAGGTTGGATTAATTCTATTAATTATTATATCCCTTACTCTAGCTTTATCCTTTTTTAGCTTTTCCTTATCCATCTGTTTGTCCAGCGCAATTTTCCCATTAATAACGTGTAGTGAGTCACTAATTAATAATTCCGAATTCAAGTAGTCCATAAATGAATCAATATGCAGTTATTGTTTCAATTTGTAGTCTCGTCTGCTAGAGCTATCATTACTCTTAACCTTAATTTACATTTTATTATGGGTGCCAGACTCACTAAAATTAAATTTTGAAAGTTGTTTACGTATAGTTTGACTTTAAAATTCTTTGGCAATGGTTTATTTACAATGGTAAAAGTTTTATTTTTCTGTCTAGCTTGGTCTTTGTTAAGCACTCATCCAAATTTGTCTACAGTTTGTCTATTTTATCTTCGAATTGTATTTGTTTATTTATTGTGAACTGATTTTTATTTGTATACATTTTATTTGGATTTTTAAGTTTACTTAAGTCAATTTCTATTCTTTCAATTGTCTGAATTTTAAGGTCGTTACCTTTTATGTAGGGCTGACTTCTGTCCAGCTTTTCCTTCAGGTTAATCAAGCATTTGGTATTTTGTGGGGAATCATTTTGTTTCTGGGATTCAGGTTCCATTCTAGCTTTTGTGTTCTCTTCTGAGTCAGAAGTAAAGTCACCGTCGTTGATCGATTCTAGCTTTTCGGCTGGCATAACTGCTTCTCGAACAACCCTTAAAGTCTCATCAGATAACGATTTAGCATATATTATAAAATTTTTATGCAATTTTTTTTGTGTAACAAAAACTTACGCTATCTATTATTCTTGGCGAACGATAACCAAATAATACAGTGCGCTTTTAGAATAGCAAGTGTTTTTCTCGGCGAACGACAAGCTGAGAAGACAGTAAGTATTTAGGCACCCTTTTGGCGAACGACAACCAAAGAATGCAGTAGAACATTATGTACTACAAACATGCATGAAAAATTTATGAAATCTTTCTAGCTGTAATATTTTGTTTTGCCAATTTCATATCGAGCTCCTCCTGTGGTTGCAATATAGAGTTTGTCCTCTTCAATCTCTGGATAAAAACACTCTTCTGGGTGATGTTCGGAAATCTCTAGCGTTTGGTCCTGTGTTAGCAAGAATAATTGCAGGGTGCGTTGGTCTAGAAATGCGATTCTATTTTTTATTATTCTGGGGTATGCCACGTATCAGTGTCACTTTAAACAATCTAGCGATATTTATTCATCATGATCGAAAACTGCTGTATTATACGTCAAGTCACCGACCAGTAAGCATTTATAATAAGACCAGCAATAATAACAAGCGAAAATCCATCGGATTGTCGCGAGGTCCCACAAATCGTAAGATAGGTTTTCCACGAAACAGGCAAACTAATCGTGCAAAGAGTGTTTGCCAATATGACTACCGTGTCAGTTGATTACAGTCGCGTGTTCCTCAACGTTTACGACTAACATGCATATATATCGCACCTTCACAATTTTTGACATTCCAACTTAATGAAAATCAATCACTGTCCAGCATTTATTTGAGTTTTTGATTAACCAAACATTCACCGATTGTCTCTTTTCCTCCAGCCACTCGCTCACCACCTCTATACAAACAAAACGCAAGATTTACCTCTTGTCTTGGTTTGATAGTAATGTTTTCCCTTAAGAAGCGAGAGAACGCCATTATGACTCGGCCGTACAGTGTGTATCCACTTGCAATTGCAAAATGCAATAAAGTATATAAAAATCTTTAGAAAATTTACTGTGGACAAAAGATTTGTGCTTTTGAAAAATCTACAAGTGACAGTGTGTGGATCAATACAACCAACATGATTCAATTATTTTGACATCCTTGTATATTGTCTCTTTTTTTTCACAAAAAAAATACTGTCAGTACTAACGATACATAAAACAGTAGCTATTTTATTATATAATACTGTCTGTGTATAAAAATTTGTCTGGAAATCCATTAGGTCTGTTAGATTAGACAATCGAATAATATAACGCACATATTGTTTCATTCCTTATGTAATGTATTAGAGTATTGGCGTGGCGAAAGCCACCTTTAGCACGAGCGTGTAAGTGTACACGGTTCAGCCGAGCGGACCGTGGGATAAGGGTGAGCTTGGTCATGAGCCACCGTGGTGTAAGGAATTGCCTCTGTAAGAACAATAAAGAACGTTGCTGCCAAGTCCTCTAGATTTATTGTGTACACTACGTCTTCCCTCCGTTTCCTCTACATTGTCATAGCAAACACTACACCTCATGCAGCCAATAAAGGACGGAGGTGAAGTACATTAAAGGTTCGAAGCGTCTGTAAAATATTTTATTGGTAAAATTTGGTACGAAATACGATCCATGAATTACTATGACGGCATACGTCGTTTTAGAGCTTTGAAACGCAATCGTTATGTCCCTTTTTTTGTATAAAAAGAAAAGATACATGTGAAATATTTATTGAAAACCCACCTGAAGGACCTAATTCATGTATAATATTTATTTACACAAATATTGCGGAGAAGATGATGTCCCACACGAGAAGCTTGATATTCTGGGAACAAGTGCCAGTTCGCAAAAACGGTAGGGGTTACCAGCACCGGCACGAGTGCTAGTCTATCACACGAGTGAAGAAATCGTCCCACACAAGTAACGTACAAGATTTTTCAATATACGTGTGTGGAAAATTGATCAATGTGTTAAGTAATTCTGGATACCTAATTAATTATTTTTATTACTAAATTAATTATTTTTATTACTAAATTAGCAGTACCTACATTTTACGATAGATGCTTGTGTACTCTAAATACACATAAATATTTTCTAAATCATTACGTAATCATTAACTTAATCTATAACTTCGCTAGTTTTTTTTTATGTATAATTAATATGGAATAAGAATAATCCAAGATAAAGATTGTGCAGGATTTAGGGGTGGCAGCGTCTGGTCGGGGAGCGAAGCCTACGCTAAGAAAAATCGAGCGGACTCGATTAATCCTACCTATGAATTTTGGTTGTAATCGATGTATTCGTTCTGTAATTGATTGATTGAGTGGACTGAGAAATTTATGTGATTGGCTATGGTGAGTTAAGGAGGCTCAATACCATAGGTCTTCAAGAAAAAGATGCAACAGTAACGGCCATCTCAGTCTAACTGGTAACATGCACTGTGCACATCTCTCTTCAAAAGATCTCTATTTCAGCAGATGAACCCAGGACCCTGTTCTCGGTCTGTTTATCATATCATAACCATACAATCCTTGTCTTCTATTAGTATGTGAATAC
>JAPYYV010007025.1:0-13766 GCA_030522625.1 Copidosoma aretas | reverse complement strand
AGCTATGAATCTGTATCCTTTTGGGTGAGTTTTTGGACTAATCGGTCCCATAAGATCAGAGTTAATAATCTCCAGCGGTCTCTGAGATTTCGTTCTCGTTCCTTTAAAGGGCAGTTTGTTGATTTTTGAAATCAAACAAATCTTGCACATTGAAATTGATTCATCGCATTTTACATTTTTAATGTCCTAGATACCTGGAAACTTCTTTTGGAACTTTTTCAGATAGTCCAGCGAGGCATGACCTAGTCTTACGTGCCATAACATGGCTTTGTTTTCTCTATCAAATTTTTCATAGTTACTTGTAAACGGACTTTCCGACCAACCGACAACGTCGATCTTCTCATCCTTAACGGGTGATGACCCAGGTGATGAGCTCAACCAACCGACTACGTCAATCTCCTCATCCTCGTCTTCTTCTTTCTCTGCAAGCTTTTCTTCTTTTCCCATTGCTGTTTGATATTTGCCGAAGATACGGTCTTGTAGCCTCTGAGTCGTAACGAACTGCAAGAGCTCCTTGTTGCTCATACATACAAGATGGCTGATCGAGAACTTGTGCTCGTCATCGCTGAAGTTGTTCATGCTGCTCACTTCGATGGAATGAAAAAATGTAAAAGCGTTTACGTTTTATAGATCTACTTATGATTTACCCCCCCTATATAGTTAGACAGTTAGAGGGGGAAAATTTTCAAAAGGTTGAAGAATTTCCCCCTCCACTTGTCACATTGACTATTTTATGTCCTTTATACATACATACCCTCTTATTTGGTAATATAAATTGCTTGAGTCGGCATCAGTTCAGTCATTCTTGATATGACAACAGACCAAGAATAATGGAAAAGGACAAGTACTGTAAACCTGATCAACATCTAACGGAAGGAGAAAAGCGTCAAAGACGAAATCGTTGTAAAAGAAGAAAGATTACGGAGACATCGTGGAATTGTTGCCGTGGACCTGTAGGTTTGACACAAAAGGAATATTTTTGGCGTCACAGGCTTCGTTCTAAGAGTGTTCGTGACCGTGTGCGTATACATCTTCATCAATTTTTTTAAAAATAAAAAATCGTTCCTTGTACGTTTAGTCTACTCGGCCTTATTTTTCAATTAATAATATAGTCCTTTAAAGGACTGTTTTACGTTTAAAATAATATAGCCGGCTCGTTTCTTCATTTTAGCCTACTTGGCTTTATTTTTCAGCCTATACGGCTATATCACAGCCTGATCGGCATTATTTTTAAGCCTATATGGCTATATAATCACCCTTTGCTCGTCTATTCTAGCCAACTCGGCTCTTTACCATTCAGCCGACTCGGATTTTCTCATTAGCCTCCTCGGCTCTTTCCAGCCTATTCGGCTCTTTCAAGATCTGACACTTCTAGCCTATTCGGCTCTTTGGAGATCTCTGACTCTGCTAGTACAGCTGCTGCTGCTTTTTCTACCGCTTTGGCTGCTGTTGCTCCCTGGATGCCGCCACTACTGCTGCCGCCGGTGCTGCTACGGCTGCTGCTGCTGGTCCCCAGTTTTGGTGCTCCCTTGATATCGAATGCAACAAGTGTGCCAAAGAGCCTCCCTTATATCAGCTTTGAAGTAGCTCCACGTGCCGAGCCGTGTGCGTTGTGGAAAGGTAGAGAAAGCGAGAATTCGCACACATAAGGTCTCTCCTCGGATCCGCGCATGCATTTATACACCATCATAGGCCCTCTTTTCAAAAACAGTTTTAACTTATCGCTTTAAAATTTTTAACTTTTAAATAATTTGGAAAAAAATTTTACATTCTAAAGAGTCATTTTCTAGCTTGCTTACGTCAATATATGAATTCAGAAATGAAGAAAAAATTCCACCGAACATCAGCCGCGAACCATGGCCTCTTGGTGACAGTCAGGCATGCTATCGACTGTACCTCCGAGGACTTGGTATGCCTGGACACTAAGTACATACTGTAACAGTATGTATTTCAAAGTGAACATTGAAATAGGTGAAATTCAACTAAACATAAATTTAAGTTGTGTTTTTGAACGTATTCTTAAATAATAATAATAATAATAATAAATCTAACTAAATGTAAAGAAAAAAAAAAGAGTCTGCTCTTTAAGCCGCTCTCCAGGTTCTTCGGGCCTCTCTTTAGGGTCCACACTCTTGGAGCAGTGGTATATGCGCTGGAAGGGGGAAGGGGGAAAAAGTACAGTGCCTGAGAAGGGGATAAAAATATAAGCACGCTGGTGGGGGGGCAGGTGAGCCAGTATCGGCATGGGCTAGTAACGACATGGGATAGTAGCGGCATGGGTTAGTAGCAGCATGGGATAGTAGCGGCATGGGTTGGTAGTGGCATAGTTTACCTACTGACCAAGTACTCTGGGGTGCGAGGGCCACTCTATCTAGGTAGACTCGGCGGCCGTGACTAGGTACTACGGTGCGCAGAGAGACTAGCCCGGGAGTGCAAGCGGATACGACGTGTGTGAGAACGACGTGCGTGCGGTTTTAAGGTTAGTAGAGTGGTACCGGAGGTCGCGGGCGACGCATGTGTCGTCCACTAGGATATACTGGTTGTACTATGATACAATGAACGATCCCGACGAGTAGGTTGTGGTATCCGTTCTTCGGGGTATCGGCGAGGACCAGTTATCGACGATACGCTCCGGTCGTCTTGGCAAGTTGGCTGGCTGGCAGGGATGCCTGCCGGTTACAAGGCCATAACCACCGTGCCTTACGAGGGAGCATCTCCAAAACCGACGCAACAAGCAGATGCACGAGCTCCCGCAGTGGCCCGGAGCGAGCGTCGAGAGGAACTTCTACAGGACAGAGCGCGAGGCACCAAGTCATTATAAGTACGTTGGCTTCAATTGTAATCAGGGCAGCGGCCCCGCTATAGATGCCTGCGTGTAAGCTTGCGTTGGTCTGCTAGTGAGGGAAATAGCGTGGTCCCCTATTTCAAGTTTAAGGTATTTATGAACTCGAGGCTTTGATTAATTGTGCACTATCTTGTTTTTATGGCGAACGCGAACGCCTATTTGATACCTCGTCGATTATTGTTTCATTTTCAATCCGATCGCGTTGATACTTATACACTCACACACACACTCACACACTTACACATGCACAGACACACACACACACACACATACATTATCTCGTTTTTAATATTTTTGATTTGATACAATATATTCCGTTGTTAGTTAATAGTAATACGAGTTGCTTTCTTTTGTGTGTATGAGTGTGTGTGACGTTCTGCCCTTCCGCTCTATACCTATAGACACTCCGGTGGGAGCCTGTATTGCTGCGTCGCTAGTGTGGGAAATGCGTGCCTGGGCGGCTATCGAAGCAACGAACGGGCGCGCGCGTGCGGTGAGTGAGCGAGCGAGCTAGTACACGTCTTATATCTATATATACATACATACATAGGAATAGGGTATTAGTCGCTATGGTATTCTGTATAGGGTGGCTTGTGCTTACAATTTATCGAGTCAGTTACATGAGGTTCTTACATGCCTATCAATAGTCTAGGTATAGCCCTTTCTCAAGGTTATTCACCTGTTGGACTTCTAATAGATGTTTTATTCAATATTAAAAAGATACAAAGGATATCAATATACCATTTCCATTCCAAAACCGTTAGAATACAAAATTATGAATATTGAGATAAAAAAGAAAGGTATTTCTTATTTGAAACTTTTAAAGGACCAAGATCATGGATGGACATACTTTTTTTGTCATCATACTTAAATATGCATTTATAAAGTAATAATCAATGAGATACTTTGATAATTGACCAGCTATGCTATTGATATGATAAAGAATTATCTAAGAAAACTTGTATAATGCGTCTGTGATATATTATTTGGATCTATGATTCGATACAAAGGATACAAGTTTGAACACTTCAGTAAAATAAAAATGTTTTTGAATTGTTTAACACCATTTTTGTAAAGAAACACGATTGAGAAAATTTTTGCATAGAAATAGAACTGCTGATGTTTCAAACTTAAAAGCGTATGTTACTTACCAGATCATCTTTATTGGTACCCGAAATAACCGAGAAACTTTACAATCTCCAATAAATAGCCCAGTTTTGAAAATTTTTATGACACTATTTTTGAATAGGAATTCCCAAGCTATACGGAAATAGAAAAACTTAATAGTACAAAAATTTCAAGCCTTGTAACGTATCCATAAAGGCTCAAAAAGTTCTTGTTGGTAGCCTACAGCAAAATTCTTTATCTACCTAAAGTGCTAAAAATCGTGCCCATTTAAACATTTTTTGGCAGCCACCATTTTTAAAGAAAATTAAAAAGTCTGGCACGCCTTAAAATTTTGTATATCGTTAAAGTAAGCACGTACCTGTCGAGATCCAAAATTATTGTTGCCTTTAAAAATAAGACAGAAACCTAAGAATGCCGCTGAAAAATTCGCCGTCTTAAAAAATTCCAAGCTACCATTTTTGTAAAGAATTTTAATTCTACATGGTATTTTATGGTTTATATCATTTCTTAGATTCTGAGCATAAGCTCAATTCTTTTGATCTTAATAATTCATGTTTGCAGCCAAAAAATATTAGCAGTGGCACAAAATCTTAGAAAATATGATATTCAAAAAGGTTTTAAAAAAAATCTGCAAACACTAAGCGATTTCAAAAATTTTGCACCCACGATTTCAGAAATAAATGAAAATGCTGCACGGTTTTGCTAAAAAAGATGTCGATACTACCACTCAATGTATAATTACGAATTTTTCAAATCTAAGATTCTTTCTTTATAGCCAAATAACATTGAAAATGCTACTGCTTTGATTAAAACAGCGGCCATTTTCGAGTCGCCATTGAAAAAAATTGTATTTCACTGCAGTGCATTTCATAGCTCTTGGAAGAAGATAAATTGAAATTCCTTCAACATTTTTTTCGATATTTCTTAAAAATGTCAGGAGCAGTGCTTCAGTTGACGTAGAACGTCACGTATGCAGCATAAATTTTGGTGCGCCTGCCAGCCAGACTTATGAAACTGAAATTTATCCAGAAAATTACTATGCTAATGGTTACACTCAGCTGTCAAGCATATAGCTGATTGATTCCGGACTTAAGCTATGGCAGTCACTTTGGCGTATTTAACCGTATGAATATCGTGATACCGGCATGCAGTGTTGCCATGTACTTGATGAACTCGAGTATTTCCTATTGCAAATACGAGCTACGATATCCATGTAGTTTTTATCGTGGAAACAATTTCTCCAAAACTAAAAAAAATTTTGTTGTGGCAATAAAAAATTGTTTCCGTGAGCTTACAACATCAGATAATCTGAAAGGAGTTAATAAATTTAAAAAAAAATTTGTCGACATGCGATACCGAGACTTAAACCTTAGACGTAAAGTTTCAAAGTCAACTTAGCCAGATAAAATTTGATTCCAAGGGAATAATTATAGTCCTTGTAGCGAACAGCTGCCAATAGTATTTGTTTTCAAATTTGTTCCTCACTACTGACGTTCATACATTATTTAGGATATCATGATAAAACTTAATGACTTGTTAGTGTTTATTAATTATACAACCCGGGTGGATAGTTTCGGTATGACATGATGAAAAAAAATTTTACTAGGACCAATGTGTGTCTTTGCACCAACACCTGATATGGTAATGAGTATTATAACTATAAATAAATCACGATAATTTTATAACGGCATTATAGGTTTATAGAAGTTATAAGCAGTATTCTGAAGAAAAAAAATATTTTTCTGGCACAACTGTGTGACCTATAATGTTTTATAGTTTTTCTTTGATGTATTCATAAAATAGACATCATATTTTATTATGTTGTATATGTTTGATTATAGCACTGAATGATTCATCAGGAAGTATTGGATTATTACGAAATACAATATTGTATGGTGATATAACATGTTTATTATTTTCCACGCATGTGAATACTAAAATATTTTACCTGTAAATATACGGTCAGCGAATTAGTACACGTAACCGAAAATTCCAAATCTTTTCGAAAACGAGTTAAGATATCTGACTGGAAGTCAAATAATTTTAAAAATTCAATAAATACACTTTTTTTGGAAATTCAAATCGAAATTCAGACAAATGAAAGTATTTTATTGAAATTCTAAACGATCGTATGCAAGCATAAAAAATGTATTATTCATGCCCTTTTTCGCAGTTCGCCTTTGACTGGACTTTACTATCTACACATGTGTCTTATGCGTTTTGAAGTAATTAAATTCTTAATATTGATGGATTCTTAATTATTTTATATTTGTCTATTTTAATAATTTATTTATCGATGGTCATTATTATGTATCAGTTATTTATATAATTGTATAATAAATGAGAATTGATTACGAAAAAACTTCACCGAGAGTTGGAATCGAACCGGGGTCCACAGGAATACGAGTCTGACATCTTACCGCTGAGCTACGAGAACATTTGGTTCATAATGGACAAAACTGATATAAATCATGTAAGATGGATTACCAAGATGACGATCATATAACATCATACAAATATAAAGATATATGTATGTCTTTACACCTGGAATATTTCATAAGACTTTACATGCTGAAATCACGAGAAAGTTCAAAGAAAATATAATCTTTACAATGTTAATTGTATACAATCTCATTGTTTGTGCATAGTTATTTGCTTGTAAGATATGATACTATTGTATCATACATTTTCTTGTTGGAACTTATAGAACTTTATAAAGAAAAACTTATGTAATTAAGTTAGCACTTAAAATTTCCTTATTATACAAACCAGTGTAAAGATTTAAAATAAATATGTTGATGAACTAGACATAATAGACCGAAATATACTTATGTATAATGATATACACAATCCTGTTGAATATTATTATTTATTCTAATATTTTTATAAGAATATAATTGTATTTTTCTTTTAGTTTTATAACTAACATTTTTTCATTATATACACCGATACAAACAAAATGTTTGAAGTTTTACTGATAAAATATTATAGTACAAAATTGTTCGAACGGTATACTAGAAAAAGTTCCTATCAGGTTTCATCATCTTGTATAGGAATCATCCGACCTAGAAGCCTGCGTTTAACATTTAGTCCAGGGACTTAGTATGATCTCGTGTAAACAGTGTCTTGTCTCACAAAATAATGTGTTGTCTATGTAACATTCGGTGTACGAGTATAATCCAAATTCACGGGTCTTTTTGGGTAAAAGTAATAAAATTCGTTCAAGCAACAAATGTTTGAAAACATAATAGATTTGATAGTTTAAGCGCTGTAAAAATCTTTTTCTCGTAAGCTGGCGTATCTTAAGAAGAAAAAGTGTTATGTACATTTTTCGGAAAATGCATTTAAAAAGAGTTATGCTTCTTCAAAAGTTTGCATTTCTGTCTTCATTACCCACTTTTGATGTTAAAACTTTTAATCTGATACATATTCTTACAATTCTTAAAAAACGTATTTCTTTTGTCATTGCTTCTTTGCTAATTGTATGATATTTTAGTAGTTGTTGTTAGTGCAAGATGTTCTGGCGAAACAAGTATAGCCTTTTTTCGTCACACCTAATAATGCATCTATTATAAAAGCTAGCTGTAAGGACAATAGAGCGCCTATGGTCAAGCCATATGATCTTTTTTATTTTTGGGTGTGGAAGAAAAATCCACTGTTCTTTTACTCATGGAATGGCGTAATTTATTTCACCTAAATCACGGCACTCCAACATTTGTTGTATTCTATACACTTTTTTTGTTGGTAATTATTATAAAAGAAAAGTATTTTGGCCCTTGGATTGGTTAAAAAATTTATTGTTATAAGTTATAACAGTTCAATATTTCAAAATTTCGTTTTTTTAACCAACTGTATATGGTACTGACTATGAAGATATTTAATAATAACACTATTTTTAAAAGGTTCCTTTTTCTAAAAGTGTTATTTTGCTACTGATCAGTCATGTATAACTTTTATTATATTATCTGTTGTTTTCGCCAAATCATAAAGTTTTTATGACACTTATTCTTTTCAATTGCCATAAGTTTATCGGGATTTATAAACATATGGCAATCAGGATGTGTAAGCGTCATTAATTTTCTACAAGTATTTTAAAAGATAACAGCTTATAAAAAAATGGTGGAGATAAATGATCATTTGTACATTAACGCTTTCAGACACTTTTAATGTATTCAAATTGTATGGAAATTAAGGTGGCTTTTAAGATCTGTACTATCGATTTACGTAAGATTAGCTCATCACACTTAAAAACATCGTGTGGTAGACTCACCAAAAGACGCTTTTTGCATTTCTAACATGGGCATCAGCTGAATTGCGTCTTCATAGAGTTAGCTTTGTATCAGTAAAAGAAAAAATTTTGTGGAAATACGTTAGAAATGTCTTTTATGGTATCTAAAGTAGAACAATACAATGTTTAGACATAGTATCTCTCCGTGTGTGTGTGTGTGTGTGTGTGTGTGTGTTTGTGTGTGTGTGTGTGTGTGTGTGTGTGCATGTGTGTGTGTGCGTGCGTGTGTATGTGCGTATGTAATTATTCATTATCTTAGGAATCCAACAGTAGATTTGCATGATTTCAGGCTTAAATTTTTTTTGCTTTTAGATCCTTATAGCGGCTCGGAAAATAGATTTGAGTTTCATACATTATTAAGGTTTTCATGACGGTTTTCATAAAAAATTTTGTTTGAATTTCTAAATAGTTACATATAATAAAGCTTCGAAACAGCTCCCTTTTCTTTTAAAATTATCTTGATAAAGTATCTTTTTTTAGTTTTGATTTAAGAAATAATGAGATTTTTGTGGAAAATCACTCATATCTTAGAAATTTTTCAAATAATATCGATGATTCAAGGCTTGAAATGTTTGTTTTCATTACTTTGTAATGATTCCAAAAAAAATTTTAAGTTTCACACCTTGTTGAGGCTGATTTTTTTGTCCAAAAAGCGGTTTTTTAATACTCTAAGTGTAAAAAAATTCATAATTGTTAGCTTGAATAGTTGCACTTCATAAATCATTAAAACAGCTTTAATTTAATTAAAATGAGCTTTTTTTCACGTTATATGGTTTTTTTATCGAAGAAAATGTACAATGTATTTTCTTGACTGAGTCATATCTCAGAAACCCTCCAAATAATTTTAATGATCTAGGGCTCATAATGTTTTTTTTTTATATTCCTACATAAGATAAAAAAATTATTTTATGTTTTACACCCCATCAAGGTTGTTATAACTATTTAAAATTCTTAAAAAACCGCTTTTTGTTGTTTTTGGGAGTGAAAAAATTTCTATTTGATTTCATAAATAGTTTTATACTATGGATAATTAAAAAGCTCTATGTAATTCAATAAAATTTTAGCTACCAAGATAGTTATCTCACGAATATCAATTTTAGTAATAAGTTCTAATTTTTTTAAATCTTTAAATTTTTAACAATATATTTAGTACTATTTTGGTAAAAATTAGAATCTTATTTTTGGAATCATTCCATATTTTGAAGCATAAAAATAGCTTCTTTTAACGTTTCAAGTCATTCTGATAGTTTATTTTTTTTTTTTTTTGTAAATAATAGCAAAAAATATTGTTCAGGAAGCTGCGTGCTAATTTATTGTCAGTGATTTTATCGCTTGCCTTGATAAATAGTTTATTAGGATAAATTTGTATTTTTATTTCACGAAGTACTAATATGTTCATCATTGAATAAGCTTTTATGTGTTGGTTGTTTGTTTGAATCCCACGTGTTTCACATTGTGTTTCATTCAAATAATAAAATGTATTGACATGTTTGTTACATGAACCCATAGTAAAAAGAGAAGAATGAATGGTTCGTTCTCAAAATTTTACGTGGTAAAAAGGTCTTTGATTTTTGAAAGAGGTTCGTTTTATCTTTAATGAAATCCGCTCTAAGTTTTATTTACATCCCTGTATTTTATTTCACTAAAGAGCCCTTTTTTGAAATGGGTTACAAAAACATAATTCCGAAAAATTTAAAATTCATAACTTGTAATGATGAATTTTTTCATCAATACATGTGCAAGAATACTTTTCTTTTTATAACGATTATCAAGAAAAAAATTTATTGAGTACAGTAAATTTTGGATTGCCGTGATTTATGTGTAACAAATTTCGTCCACTCCATATGGGAAATAACAGTAAATTCGTATTCTATACCCAAAAATTATAAAGATCATCATATGCTTTGACGATAGGCGCTCTATTGCACTTACGGCCAGCCTTGATAATAGATGCATTATTAGGTGCGACGAAAAAGGCGGTATTTTTTTTGCCAGAACATCTTACACTAACAACTACTACTAAAATTATAATAAAATTTGGAAAGGAACACTGACAAAAGAAGTACATTTTTTGAGAATTGTGAAAATATGCATCCGATGAACAGTTTTAAAAATGCAAGTTGGTCATAAAGACGGAATTCCAAACCTTCGAAAATACACCATTTTTCAAATGCATTTTATGAAAAATTGATATGTCACCTTTTTATCTTCAGATACGCCAGCTTACAAGAAGAAGATTTTTGCAGAGGCGTAATACCGTTTCTGTTATATGTTTAAACAATTGCTGTTTAAACAATGTTCCGGACGGTTACACCAAAACGTCTAATGTGAATTTAGATTGTACACTATAATTTACATAGAAATAATATTATTTTGTGAGACGACACCACTTTACACATGAGATATATCATAATTAGCCCCTGGACTAAATGTTAAATGAAAGCTTGAATAACTATGAAACGGTCTCAAATCATATAATTTTATTATAATATTCTAAATACATTTTAAACGTCATATATAAGGAAGAAATTTGGCAACTAATACAATTAACAGCTGTAAGCTATAAGGACACCAATTGTTTTTCTTGGATCAAATCCATTCTGGCTAAGAGGGTAAGTTACTGGACTTTGGATCTTAACGTCCAAGATTTCAGTCTCGGGTGCCACATACTGGCATACTTTTTTTCTTTTTTTTTCAACTTAAAAACATTTTTTTTAGTTAATCTGATTTTGTGTGCTTACAGAAACAGCTTTTTATTGTGGCATATTTTCTTTTTTTATAGTAAAAAAATCTTCTCTACGTGCAAAATCCATGTTAATATCCTAGCTCAATAGGGTGGGAACGTACCAGGTGCCATAGCAGTCTAACACCAGCATACTGCAGCTGACGGGACGGTGGAATCGTGATGGTCGTAGCATGTGCACGAGCAGACGCAGATCCATGCAAAAATACAAAAATATATGTATATGGGGTATACCACATGAAATAAGATCAAATAAAATGTGTTTCTCCGAACTCTATGGATCAAAAGTACTATATGAGAAAACATCGCTGTAATTTTTAGATTTTTTGATCAACACCCTTACCGTCAGTGACGGTCACAGAGCTGGATCCTTTTATCAGAAGGAAATATTCCTAATTTAAAGAAGAATCTATGCGTATAAAAAAAAAAGTATGTAGCAATTTTTTTGAATTTCTTCTGTAGAATACAATAAAAATATTTCAAAAAATTTTGAGGTTTAGGTCCTTTTTACTTTAAAGGTTTGAACGTTTAAAATCAATTTTTCCTAATGTCTGGCCTATTTGTTTTTCTCAATACTTAGCTTAGGATATGCACTTTCAAAAAAATATCGTTTTATGATGGAAGTAGAAACGGTGTAAGCACTAGAGGGCGCTGAATGTTAAAAACCCCAGTTTTCTAATCATATCATGTTTCATGAAACAGAAAAATGTGTGTAAAGAGACAATTTGCATTTGATACGATCCTCGCGTCAAATTTGTTATATTTATAATGGTAGATCCAATATGGTGGCCAACATTTTCAAAATTGACGCATGTAGAAATTAAAAAATATAGTTATAATATACGTAAAAGTACAAGTAAAAAATTTATTATATTAAATTTACATAGATGGCACCATTTGCAAGGAAAAAAATAGTAAAAATCCGAAAATTTCTTTGTTCTTGTTTAACTGGACGAATATTTACTTTTTTCATCGTAATTTATTTCTCAAAGTTACTTCCGTGTAGGTTAAAATAAAATACTGTCATTTTTCTATTAAATTTTTTAAAATAAAAAATTATGAAAAACTCATTCTTATATTACAAAACTTAAAAATCTTCATAAGTATAAGATAGCAAATATGTCTTCGCTCTAATCTTTTTATTTCTTAAATAAATTAAACCATGTTAAGTCTGTATGTTTTGTACTTGGGAGCTGAGATTGAATCTTTTTTTGCAATTTTTTGATTTTAAGATCAATTGCTTCAAAATTACAATATTCAATGTTAAATCTGATTGGTCGATTCCGAGAGAAAAAAAAAGTTCTATGCAACACACCTTGGCTCCTTTCATGGTCACTCTATTACGGACCCTGTGACAGCAGCCTAATGTCTAAGTAATCTAGTCAATTTAGGGGGCAGTAACGCAACTATGTACAGATAAATGACGTTTCGCATCTGGTGCACGTATGTATATTATGTATGTTACATAAAGAACAGCCGAAAAAATATGTATTTTATACGTATAAAAGTTGGAGTACCAATCATTACATTAGGGCTGGAGCAAGACGTCTGTAGATCTGCGTCATGCATAGTTCGTAATAGCATAAAATTTAATAGGAGCAAGAGAGTGAAAAAAGGTCTGCAAAATTGGACGTTTTCTTGCACTTGCAGGTTAGAAATTTTCACATGACGCAAGTCTGCACTTATATAAACGTAGCCTAAGGAGTAAGTTCGATTCCGCATATTTTTTTCGATTATCTCACTTAAGGTTGATGTACCAATAGTCAATCACTTAAGCAGACGGAGTGTCCCAATAGTCGATCACTTACATTGGAGGCCTTAACTTTCTTTTAAATTCATACAATGCAATACAGTCGTTGATTTGTATCAAATAAGTTATTATTTAGTGCGTGAATAAAATTTGACGTATATTTTAAAGATTTGTGTGTAGAAAATTAACCAAAACTGATCGACTATTGAGACATCGACCTTATATAGAATGTTATTCTCTCACCCATGAATTTATAGTGACACATCGCACAGCTCTAGCTCGGCCGGCCACGTGCACGTATCCATATACTAAAGTTGCTCCGGTCGTGACCGAATGCAGTACAGTAACTCGCCATACTGCATTTACTCCATTGCCGTATCATCATAGTATGGCCCGTAAGCAAACGGAGGTTGGCTGCTAAACTAGAGTTGCCTTCCACTCTCCCGTACTGCGTTTGCTTGAGTAGCATATCAGTTTAAGAGAGTATCACAAGAAGGTTTTGTATGTCTATCATAATATATGGTAACATGCATGAATAAATATACCAATATACGAAAAAAAATGCCATTATCGCTTAGGCACTGACGTGCCATCTAATAGTTGAGCTTTTTTGCAATACTCCCTTATAAAGAAAAACCTGCCATATTGGATCCGATATTTCTAATTTTTTCTATCGTATAATTCGTAATCAGCAAACAAAATAACTTTTAAATACCTTAAAGTAAAATACCTTAATCCAGAAAAAAAAAAATTCGAATTTTTATTACTTTTTTTCTCGGAAATAGCGTCATTTGTGGACTGTAAAGAGGCCCATTTTTGACTCGTAATTTAACGTAGATTACAAATGTATTTTTCAAATTTTTAAATTTGTCAATTTAATAGAACATTGTGCAACTAGTGGGGTATAGTTGCATATTGCGCACGTGGGCGCCACTAGCGCCCAAGTGAGCAACAACGCAACTACACCACACGAGTTGCACACACTATTTTTCATCACAAGTGCAAGTAATAT